>JAVVLW010003263.1:287500-592720 GCA_034401795.1 Chaetoderma sp. LZ-2023a | reverse complement strand
ATACACGTTTGTCTGGGCCATAGTTTTATATTTATGAGATTACTATGTGTATCATCTTAGGAGGTAGGTGTGTTGTGTTTGCCCATCATTCAGCTGTTTGCCCATTATCATGTTACAATTGTGTCCAGGGCATAGTTGCAAGACTTATACAATGTTGCCGAGTATGCCTTCGTGAAGCATCCATCAGTTTACTGATTTGCTTTGTTACACTTAGCTGTCTCCTCTGTTCGAACACATTCGTTTATCAATTTAAATAATCTTGATGTATTTGTACAGCAGCATACTATATTAATATCCAATTTATTTCAGCGGTCCTTCACATGTGAAAAAGGTACACTTTTTAGTTCAGCTGACTTGTCAGTCAGCTGAGCTATAGCGATCACTCCCCATCCAGTGTATGTACGTCCGTCTCCACCCGCCCGCCCGCCCCTCCGACCATCCACAATGGTGGCAAAAATCTCCATTTGTTGATAGATTAAAACCGAATTTGGCAATATCTATTTGGACTGTGAAAATCAAGTGGCAGCATTTTCAAATAACAGAGTTATGGCCCTTGTTAAATTTTCTATGTATTCAAGCCTATGGGGAAAATGTATTTGTGGCATGTTTCGTCATTTCTCAGTGGATTAGCACCAATTTGGGATATAGGTTCCCTTGGAAATATCTATTTGCGCTATGGTTATGGAGTGGCCAGGCCGTCAAATAGCAGAGTCTATAGCCCTTGTTCTATTTTCACTATTGAGGCCTATGGGGAAAACACATTTATGGCATGTTTTGTCAATTGTAGATGGATTAAACCCAAATTGGGCAGATATGTTCCTTTGGGCAATATCTATGTGGACTGTGAAAATCAAGTGGCCACACTTTCAAATAACAGAGTTATGGTCCTTGTTAAATTTTCAATGTATTGAAGCCTATGGGGAAAATGTGCTTGTGGCATGTTTCTTCATTTCTCAATGGATAAGAACCAAATTTGGTATATAAGTTCCCTTCCGAAGTATCTATTTGCTCTATGGATATGAAGTGGCCACGCAGTCAAATAGCAGAGTTATGGCCCTTGTTATATTTCCCCTGTATTGAGGCCTATGGGGGAAATGTATTTATAGCAGGTGATAAGCTTCAGAAATATTTTTCACACATTTGATCGGCCAATTTTTTTGGTGAAAAGCTTAGATTTTTTAGAAAAATTTATTGGAATCTGTCAAAATACTACTCCTCCTTAAATGTGTGGTGGATTTCAAACAAATTTTCAAAACAAACATAATTATGGTATTAAGCTTCAGAAATTTTACTAAGAATTTTGATTGTTCAATTTTTCTGGTGAGAATTGGGATGGAAGGAAATTATGGTGTTGGTCTTGAATACATTGTATGCAGAATTTTGATTGGTCAACTTTTGTGAAAAAAATTTTATGAAAAATTTACTGGAAACTGTCAAAATGTTACATGCACTCCTAATTAACCACTTTGTGGGTTTCAACTAAATTGGGATGAAAGGTCCTTATGGTCTTAAGCTTCAGGAATTTTATACAGAGCCAGTATTAGCCAGCTGAGCGTCAAGGCCCTTGGGCCTCTTGTTATATAGTAATTGTAGATGTGATTTCCATTATGCATCATGATTAGTCTCTCTGATGTGATCGAATTTATGCACATTAAACATACCAATGGTCTAATTTATACATACGAAAGTATCATATTTTGAAAAGTCGTTGACTGGCAGCTTTAGGCCTATAATTTATTTACAAGACTGATTTTAATGCTCACAAAGTTATTGACTATTGCACTACAGTAAGAAAATAGGTAAGAAAAGTATTTTGCTCTTTAAGTTCGTGAAGTTATCCACTTTTGGAAGTCACATCTGCAGTTGTATTTATATTGTTTATATTTTTAATTTTGTTGATATTTGACATTATTAACCGTCTGCATGTTGTTTGTGAAGATCCGGTTCGAGCTGCACGATATACCGATATCATATCGAAAACCGATATGACATAGTGGCTTTTGAAAAATCGTGGATAAAAAATAAATATTTTCAAACCGAATATGAACAAATTTTCAGGGTTTTTTCATTGTTTAAAATTAAACTAAAAAAACTACATGAGCTACCCAAATATGGGATATACTAGGTGACACACTTTCTCTAGTGTTTGGAGGTTCTAATTTCATGGCAGTTGACACCACTTCGGATGGACCCAACCACTCTACCCGCACAAAAAACCTGATGTTTGGTTAAAACTGATATGAAGTCATATCGAAACCGATAGGCCACAGGCAAAAACGTGCAGCCCTAGATCCGGTATACATGGATCACTGCTTAATATAGATTGCTTTAGCAAAGGAAAATATAATGTATGTTTCCTATTCCCTGTATTACATACCTGAATTTTTGTGGGCATAAAAATATTCCGTACATTCATATACCTGCCTTAAGTTTATTCCTACATGTAATGTTCTTAGCAGAATTTTCTGGTAAAAACAAAATTCCTACATACATATACATACCTGAATTTTAGTTTCTACATTCTTGCCAGGATAGTTTGGGTCATAAAAAAGTTTCATGCATATATGTTCATGTACTTACCTGAATTTTCAGCTCACCTGAAGGGCCAAGTGAGCTTATGTCATGGCAGCCATCTGTCGTCTATCCGTCCGTCTGTCAACTTTTTCATTTAAACAACTCAAGAACTGCTAGGTGGATTTCAAACAAATGTGGCAGGAACCAACCTTGGGGCAGAGATTCAAGTTTGAAAGAAATTCAACTGATTGGCCAATGGCCATCTTGCATTTTGTCAGATTTTTTTAAACAGCTTCTACAATCAAACTTGGCAGATGTGTGTTCCTTTAGGCAAGATATATCTATTGGATGGATATGAAGTGGCCACACCCTCAAATATCAGAGTTATTGTCCATGTAAGATTTAAGTAGTGAAACCTATTGGGAGAATGTATTTGTAGTACGTTTTGACATTTGTAGATAGATTAAAACTTAATTTCGGCAATATGTATTTGGGATATGAATATGAAGTAGTCACTCATTCAGATATAAGAGTTATGGCCCTTTTTAGATTTTCGATGTATTGAAGACTATGGCTTCATGCTTTTTAGGTGCTTTTTTACGCCTCTGGTCCATTTTTAGGTTAAGTTGGTTTTGACCAACACTAGAAAATTTTTAATGTTTTTTTAGCTCAACTGACTTGTCACTCAGCTGAGCTATAGCGATCACTCGCTGTCCGAGGTGTGTCCGTCTGTCCACAATGGTGGCACAAATCTCCATTTCTTGATGGATTAAAAACAAATTTGGCAGATATGTTCCTTTGGGCAATATCTATTTGGACTGTGAAAATCATGTGGCCATACCTTCAAATAACAGAAATATGGCCCTTATTAAATATTCAATATATCAAAACCTATGGGGAAAATGTATTTGTGGCACGTTTTGTCATTTCTGAATGGATTAGGACCAGATTTGGCATATAGGTTCTCTTTCGAAATATCTATTTGCTCTCTGGATACGATGGGGCGACACCATCAAATCGCAGAGTTATGGCCCTTTTTCACTGTATTGAGGCCTATGGTGAAAATACGTTTCTGGCAGGTTTTGTCAATTGTTGAAGGATTAAAACCAAATTTGCCAAATATGTTCCTTTGGTCGATATCTATTTGGACTGTGAAAATCTAGTGGCCAGGCTCTCAAATAACACATTCATGGCCCTTGTTAAATTTCCAATGTATTGAAGTCTATGGGGGAAATTCTCAATTGATTAGGAGAAAATTTGGATTATTATTGATTCCCTTTGGCAATATCTTTTTGGGCTGTGATGCCTTTTAATGGTTTGACCTTCATGGGTTCAAAATTTTTGGTAAGAGAAAGAAAGATGTGCCTTTTGAAGGTTTTACTTTCATACAATGTAGATTCAAAATTTGGAGTGAAAATTGGCTTTTTATACAAAAACACTCAGTTTCTGTCAACTTCCTCTTACACATCATATCTGACAGAGCCACTTACGATATTGTAAACAGATTTGGTATACACTTAGCCTGTGATATGCAAATGTGCCTTTTGAAAGTTTGAACTTCATATTTTCACAATTTTTGATGAAAATGGGCGTTTTTATGCAAAATCTCATGATTTCTGTCATTTACTTGTCAAAATTTTTGTCAATTTTCTCTTAAACAGCATATATCATGTGAAATTGCCCGAAATAATTTAATTAAACTTGACTTGTGGCATCTTTATGATAGTTGGATGTGCCTTTTGCCAGATTCAAGTTTATAGGTACAAGATTTTAGAGAATCTCGGTTTATGACTTGTTTATGGTACGTAGATGTGCCTTTTCATGGTTTTACCATCATAGGTACAAAATTTTGGATGAAAATGATCTTTTTATGCAAAAACACATGATTTCTGTCATATTTCCTTGTAAACATCGTACATGTACATGTATCATGTAAACCGCTTGAAATACTTTAATGAAAATTGGTCTGTGGTGGTCGGGTGGGGAAGGGGGGGGGGGGGGTGGGGGGTTGATTGTGTTTGTGGGAATAGACTTCAGGAACCGTATACAGAATTTTGATTGGTCGGATTTTTTTTAGGGGTGGGAAAATATTCGGTTTTATGAACAAATTTACCAAAAATGTTACTCCTCCTTAACGACTTGGTGGATTTCAAACAAATTTGGATGGAAGGACCTTATGGTGTTAGGCTTCATAATGTTTATACAGAATTTTGTTCATTCAATCTTTTTGTGAAAAAAGATCTCATGAAAAATTTACCAGAAAGTTTCAAAATGCAGCTGCTCCTTGACTACTTGGGTTGATTTCAACCAAATTTGGTTGAAAACACCTTAGTGTGATAAGCTTCAGAAATATTATACAGAATTTTGATCGGCCAATTTTTTTGGTGAAAAACCTTAGATTTTTATGAAAAATTTCTCGGAATCTGTCAAAATACTACTCCTTGAAGGAATAATAACAACTTACTGGGCGTGTCTGCTCGTGGTGGGCATGTTGGTCCAGGGAAAAGGCGTCCCTTATCCTGCTTGGTTTGTGCCTATAGGCTCCATTGTAGTCAGTTATATGAGCTACTCGTCGAAGGTTGTTAAGCCTGATGCTTTTGATGTGAGACCAAAAGTCTGAATGCGCTGGACTGGAATTTTCTTCCCTTTTATACCCTTCCTGGGCGAGCCTGTGGATTGAGTCGATCTTGACTATATATGGGCAGAAAAGAACCAGATTGGCTCCCCTGTTTGGAATTTTTTGGGGGTTTGGCGGCCTGGTCAAACATTTTACCGGTTGACCTGTTTTGGCGGCCTGTGACCATTTTTTGGTAGTTGTGAATTTTTTGCCAGTTTTGGCAGTTTGTGACCGTTTTTTGGCGGTTGTGATAATTTTTACCGGTTGTAAGTTTTTTGCCGGTTCTGCCATTTTTGCGTTTGAGCAACTTTTTTGGCGGTTGTGGTCATTTTTACCAGTTGTGAGTTTTTTTACCGGTTGTGTCCATTTTCGCGGTTGAAAAACCTTTTTGATGGTTCAGGATTTTTTACCGGTTGTAGGTCATTTTGGTAAAAGATTTCCAAGGGTTTTCTGAAGGTCAAGATCGTAGAAGTATTGCTCCTTTAGTAGAGATTTTTTGCCTGCTTGTATGGGTAATGATCATGAGTGGTCATCACTGTTTTTGATTCAGACTTCATGGCATTTCGTTCCTTGAGCGGAACTGATCAGAGGCGAAGTTTTGTCAACTGGGAGTGGGCATTTTGGGTTCCACTTTGTTCTGATATGGCAACTATGGCGTGGGTGTTAGGACTGATAGACAAGGTGTGTGTGGGATGTCCTTGCCCAGTCTGGATGGTTTGGTGTATTAAATGGTGAGTTATGTATCACAGTTACACAAAGTCAAATTCAAAACTGGTTAGATATTGAAGTTATGCAAATTTTTGTTTCAAAATTTGTTTTGAAAAAATAAAATGAATAAAATAAAGAAGCACGACAACTCTGTGACTTATGCGTCTTTGTTGTTCTTTTATTTGTGCTGAAGTCCACGTAGACGTGCGATATTGAAGAGCATCTTTAAAGGCTGCGAGGTAATGACAGTGGGTATGACGTCAATGTGTGACGTCTATGACGATGGTGATGACGTCGCCAAAAATGCGTAGAAACATATAATCTGGCTGAAGAGATCGATTCTTAAGAACACCATAGAATTAAAAGAATAATAACAGCATACTGGGCGTGTCCGCCCGTGGTGGGCATGTTGGTCCAGGGAAAGGGCGTCCCTTATCCTGCTCGGTTTGTGCCTATAGGCTCCATTGGGTGGAGCTGGTGTATCCAAAGACATTCTTTCTGTGTTCTCCATGAGGTGGAGTTTTCATCGTTCAGGTCTGATGACCAGGCCGCCAAACCCCCAAAAATTCCAAACGGGGGAACCGTCAATCTGGTTCTTTTCTGCCTATATATAGTCAAGATCGACTCAATCCACAGGCTCGCCCAGAAAGGGTATAAAAGGGAAGAAAATTCCAGTCCAGATCATTCAGACTTTTGGTCTCACATCGAGACTAAGCGTCGGACTTAACAACCTTCGACGTGTAGCTCATATAACTGACTACGTTGTTATCATCTAAAATACTACTCCTTAACTACTTGGTGGAACCTTATGGTGTTAAGCCTCAAAAGTCTTGTACATAATTTTGATCGGTCAAGATTTTTATGGAAAGCTTACTGTCAAAATTCTACTCCTTAACCACTTGGTGGAATTCAACAAAACTTGGATGAAAGGACCTTAGGCTGGTAAGCTACAAAAAAAGTTGTACCAAATTTTGATCGGTCAATCTTTTTGGGAAAAACTGTTGAATTATTTTGATGAAAAACTTAGATGTAATGAAAAATTTATGGTATTAATTATTTTTAAGCTTCAAAAAATTTATACAGAATCTTGATTGGTAAATTTTTCTGGTGAAATTTGGGATGGAAGGACCATATGGAGTTAGGCTTAAAGTATTGTATACAGAATTTTGATTGGTCAATTTTTTTGTGAAAAAATGATTTTATGAAAAATTTCATGGAAACTTCAAAATGCAGAACCAGTATTAGGCAGCTGATCATCAAGGCCGTTGTTTTTCCAGAACTACTAGAGTTTAACCAAGTTTGTTAGGAAGCATCCTTGGGTCCAAGTTTGTTCAACTGAAACCAGCAGTCATCTTGGATTTTCAGAAATTCCAAAATCACCATAGGAAATGTATAGACCCATACATTTCCGATCGGAATTCTGAGCCTATAGGAAATTTAGAGGCCATGCAATTCCTATGGACATTCTGGACACAGGAACTTTATTACTTGACACTTGCCAGGAACAATTGGAATGCAGGAACAATTGTACTTGCAGACCCTCGCCTTCGTCTCATGTTTGTGCAAGAAGGATTACACCTGAGGACCTCGGCCTTTTTGCAGACCTTTACTACTTAAGCTGACCAGTACCCCTCTTACAAACCCTTGCCCTAGACTCAAGGTGACTTGTATGAAGGTCATTCATGATCAAGGTCATTTGGCATCAGGCTTATTCATGGCCATCAGAGTCATGGTCAATCAGGGTAAAGGAGGTTTGGGGTCTAGATCAATCAGGGGCATTTGTGTCAAGGTCATGGTCATTTGGGGTCATTTACACTACGGTATCAAGGTCATTTGCAAATATTGGGGTCAATATCATTCAGGGTTATTGTCACGGTCATTCATGATCTCTGGGATGGATTACTTCTAGTTTCAGTGGCCATCGTATGCAAACAACGTGTATTGGTCATTTTGCCAGGTGAGCGATACAGGCCCAGAATACAGGCCCTCTGGGCCTCTTGCTTTAGTTAATGTCATAGGAAACACTGAATTACCAGGCATGCCAGGAAACAAGTGGCAAAAATCTTGAAAAATAAAAAATTCCTATCGGCCTAATTGCATTTTTGTGGGTAATGTAATAGGAAACATATATATTATTTTGTTTGGGATTTTCCTGAACCTTTAGCTTTCCTGATGGATAGCACTTGTTTTCCTTTTCAGTGCTTGCTTGTTTTATCTAACTGGAACTGTAAAAAGCCAGCTTGACTGTTTATGAAGTGAATTTGGGTTTTTAAATGCTCATGTTAACACTATCTTATTCAAGCGCTTCATAAATCTCTTTGTCCCCCAGGCGAAATGAGCATTGTGTTACCATGGTAGGACCACAGTAAAACATGGTCTACCATGGTCATGATACCATGGTAGGGTAATAGGCACCACAGTTAATGACCATGGTCTACCGTACGGTAATGTACCGTGGTCTGCCATGGTAATTTACTATTGTAGCCCATGATCAGCAATGGTACATGTAATAAATTAGCATTAAATGGATGGCACTAATAAAGCTGTGCCCTTTTCACATCATGGGAACATACTTACCTCCCTAACACTCTTGATATACTAGTATATCGGCTCTAAATTCAATAATATTCAGAATTATAAAAGGTTAGGTGCCCCTAATGGGCGGGTGGATGTACACAGTCATGCACATGACAGACCCCACCCACTGCGCATGCGCATACTGGTATTTCCATTTTCTAATATATTGGCTGACTGACCACATGTTGAAAAGATTCCTAGTCTCTTTTTTGAGAATTTTCGATAATATCTATCACCTTTTTGGATTATGGCTGATGCAAAGTCTGCAGAGGAGTCTTCCTCATCATCTGTTACGGTGATATTGTTCCATTTATTAATTATAGACTTATAACTTTTATATGTTACCGGGCTTCGTCGCAGCCACTTTGGCGTTACCGTGTTTCAGGCGCTGGGAATCCTTGTTAAATTTCTCCCAGCACCTAGGGCTATTAATCCCTTGTGCTTTGTGTTCACAGGTTCAACTGATGGATGTGTGTAAGTGGTCCTGTTCTTCTCTCGAAGGTTGTTCACATCTCTTTTTTTACTTAGCATTGTGATATGTCTAAGGGTTGGAGATATATTAAATGAATAAAAGAAATATCTCATTCCTTTTGTCCCATCCCCCTCATCAGTTCATCTGGAAGAGGAGTCTCGGCGGATGGATGGACGTGTTCTCCTGCACAAGAGGATGGTTTTGCCTGTGCTCAGGCCAAGGGAGTTTTAGTTATGGCACATAATTATTTGAAAATAATCACAATTTCTGCTGCCTTTTGTTATTGCACTGTATTCTCTCTTGTGTGTGCATGGGTTCTCGAATATATATAATTTGATATTATATTATTCGGGAGGTATGAACGTCATTAATCTCTAGATATTTCTTGCATTCATTTCTGACGTCCCCTCTCCTTGAAGGAGCTTTTGCATTGAGGTTTGATGTCATAATCAACCAATGTTTTTTCTCTTTCCTTGATGTCATAATCTTAGTTTAGAGAAGTCTTTGATGTGTTTATCACTCTTTATTATGAAGGTGGAGAGATATCTAGAGTCATTAATCTTTCTCTCTCTCTTTCTTGATTTGGGAGCCTGGTTGTGATTAGTTATTATTAACTAGAGAAGTCAGCTGTCCCATCAGGGTTGTCTGTAATAAAAGTGGATGTCTTCTCTCGAGTTTGTTCTTGTTTTGCACTAATATTCTATTAACAAGGGTTTGCAAACTATAATACTCATTGTCTTCGTATGCCTTCCCTTTTTCAGAAGTCATGTCCATCTTGCTTCAAGCCTATGAAGGCTAGATTCTTCCCCCACCCCATCTTTGGTCAGTTTGTAGGCTGTCTAACAAATGTGTCATTTGTAAAGAGGGGGGGGGGTGTGTGGGGGGGGGGGGTGAGTGGGGAATCTAACCTCTGAATTCTTTGCTTTTCAGTCTAAGCTGATGGCTGAGGAGGGCAAGAAGGCAAAGAAGGAGGGTAAGAAGAAGGCCTCTGAGAAAGGTGAGCTCGAGGCCTTCAAGGTTGAGTTAGTGAGTGAGATGCGCAGGACTTTGAAAGATCTGATGCCTGACATGCTTCGCTGCTTGTTGCCTGGCACAGGTGTTTCAACTTCCTGCGCATCGACCTCAGTGCAGGTAGCCCCCGTCCCTAGATCATGCCATACTAGCTCAGACAAAGTGGTTAGTGATCCAGGGGCAGCCGTCTTGGACCCAGGCTTGATGTTCGCATCGCCTGGTGATCCAGCGGCACGAGCAGTATCAGGCGGGACCCGACCAGCGGGCCTGACCACGATCACTCGCGGAGAACCCTCGTCATCTGCTTTCAGGCATTCTCCTGGTCAGTCTGGTAAGTATCAACTCTCGTGAAAAAAGAAATCCATGATTTCGTTTATTTCATAAGTCTAGGAATATATTTTACACTACGTTATTCCCTGTCACTAGAGTATGTTTTTAGCTCAGCTGACTAGCTATAGCGATCAACCACTGTCCGGCATCAACAATTGTGTCACGTTTTGTTAGTTCGTAATAGATTGTGATTGACCTTGGTGAAAATGTTCTTATTGGTGTCTAGTTTGTGCATTATGAAATTGAGGTTGATTCGATGATAAACAGCAGAATTATCTCCCTTGCAAATTTTCTTAACTATGGGGCCTAATGGGGAAAAATATTACTTTGCTGGCACATTTCGTCATTTTTAGGGCTGTTGACTTCTAACTTGGGTGGTGGGTACATATGGCCATACACTACTATCCATATAAGAACTAGGTTGGTTTGACCTAGTTTCTGGGTATTATAGCTCAAAGGTAAAATTTGCCATTGGAACCAATAGTAAATTATTTATTCAGTCTGTATGTTTGCAGGTCGTTGAAGAATTTATATAAAATCTGGTCAAAGTGATCATATAGGCACCAAATATGATTATGAAAATGCGGCTGATTATATATCAAACAGCAGAATTATCTCCCTTGCAACAAATAATTCTCTGAAAAAATCTTCACACAGCCCTCCTAGATATTTCTGTGCATTTCATAGCTACACAGTTGGAAATAAAATTGTAAATAGTTTCATCAAGTGGATAAATTAAATGATTAATTCTATACTGATTACTTAATTACTGATCAGATGAAACAAGCAGTAGCGTCAGTACATCTGAAACAGTACCACCAAGTTCAACTGTCGGATCCACGGAATCATCAACTGTGACATCACCAACATACAGAACATCTACAGCTACTCAGTCACTTGGACTACATGTACCACCATCTTCGACTGTAACAGGTAAGTGACATTCTGAGCAATGGAAAAATTATGTTAAGTTAAATTACGTAGACTTGAAATTGTTTCCACTTGTGTTTTCAAACAATTATTTCCATTACCTAAGTCGATGTATATATTTATCTCGGAGTTTATGCCATGAAGGCTGGCCATCGGCTGTCCATCCATCCTACGTCAGCTTTTCATTCAATTTTCTTTAAGGAACTTAAAATATGATCATAATCAGCCAATCACAATTCAGCAATTTGCAGGAACATTTCTGGAAATCTTGTAAAAGATTATTTAATCCCCTAAATATTTCAGTCTATCTTGTTCAAATAAAGCTTATTCGTCAATTATTTTGCTAGTGGCCAATGAACCAGGTGAGCGATACAGGCCCCGTTGAGCCTCTTGTTTACACTGAATTATTCCTTGTCACTAGAGTCTTGTGTTTTTACTAATAATTCCCATAAAACATTCATGCATAATCTTCTTAAATGGTTCCGTACATTCCGTACGTTTTAACTGTTTGTTGTCTCGCCTGCGAATTAGAAAGCGAGACATAGGTATAACTTTTCCGACAATGGCTGCGGCGACGTCCACAATGTTAACTTTTTACGTTTAGCTGTGGTTTACAGATTATATCGTGGGATTGCTTCAACCTATTTGAATAAGGCTAGGGTACATAGTTCCCTACAAGGCTCCGAACGATCATAATAAAATTGTGTTACAAGGTCAAAGATTCAGGTGACCTTGGTAAAAAAAACGTCGTTGTTTTCAACATTAATTTTTTGCAGCTAGCTTACTATATACGTTTGTGTGGACCCATATAACTTATTATGATCTTTCACATATACAAGTCCACATAATACTGATGTCCACATCATATATTCAATGTCCACATTATCATATATATATATATATATATATATATATATATATCTATATCGTAATGACGTTATGAGTGATGTAAAAATTGCATTAGATAGTTGAATTACGTAAACTTGAAATTGTTTCCACTTGTGAGATCAAGGGTTATTTCTATTTCATAAGTCTAGGAATATATTTTACTCTACGTTATTCCCTGTCACTAGAGTATGTTTTTAGCTCAGCTGACTAGCTATAGCGATCAACCACTGTCTGGCATCAACAATTGTGTCACGTTTTGTTAGTTCCTAATAGATTGTGATCGACCTTGGTGAAAATGTGCTTATTGGTATCTAGTTTGTGCATTATGAAATTGAGGTTGATTCGATAATCCCCTAAATATTTCAGTCCATCTTGTTCAAATAAAGCCTATTCGTCAATTATTTTGCTAGTGGCCAATGAACCAGGTGAGCGATACAGGCCCCGTTGGGCCTCTTGTTTACACTGAATTATCCCTTGTAACCAGAGTCTTGTGTTTTTACTAATAATTCCCATAAAACGTTCACGCATAATCTTCTTAAATGCTCCCATACATTCCGTACGTTTTAACTGTTTGTTGTCTCGCCTGCGAATTAGAAAGTGAGACATAGGTATCACTTTTCTGACAATGGCTGCGGCGGCGGCCACAATGTTAACTGTTTGCGTTTAGCTGTGGTTTACAGATTATATCGTGGGATTGCTTCAACCTATTTGAATAAAGCTTGGGTACATAGTTCCCTACAAGGCTCCGAACGATCATAATAAAATTGTTTTACAAGGTCAAAGATTAAGGTGACCTTGGTAAAAAAAACGTCGTTGTTTTCAACATTAATTTTTTGCAGCCAGCTTACTATATACGTTTGTGTGGACCTATATAACTTATTATGATCTTTCACTTATATACAAGTCCACATAATACTGATGTACACATTATATATTCAATGTCCACATTATCATATATACAAACATATCTTAATGACATTGAGTGAAGGAAAAATTGCATTAGATAGTTAAATTATGTAGACTTGAAATTGTTTCCACTTGTGTTTTCAAACAATTAATTAGCATTAAATGTGTGGGACTAATAAAGCCCTGCCCTTTCTACAGGGACAGGTCTGCTTTGAAATCAGAAGGAAATATTTCAACTCCTGATTTGCAGCGGTTATAAACAGTTTTAACTCTATTGTCTCGCCTGCGAAGCAGAAAGCGACACATAGGTATCACTTTTCCGACAACGGTTTCGACTGCATCAATGTTAAGTTTTTGCATTTACCTGTGGTTTACAGATTATATCTCTGGATTGCTTCACCGTATTTGAACAAAACTCGGGTACATAGTTCCCTATAAGATTCCGAAGGATTATAATGAAATTGGGGTCACAAGGTCAAAGATTAAGGTAACTGTGACCTTTGTAAAATACGTGGTTGTTTTCAACATTGTTTTTTTGCGGTTAGCTTACTATATACTGTTGTGTGGACCTATATAATTTTATTATGCCCTTTCACATATTTACAAGTCCACATAATACTGATGTACACATTATATATTCAATGTCTACATTATCATATATATACATATATATATCTATATCGTAATGACATTATGAGTGATGGAAAAATTGCATTAGATAGTTGAATTACGTAAACTTGAAATTGTTTCCACTTGTGAGATCACGGGTTATTTCCATTTCATAAGTCTAGGAATATATTTTACACTACGTTATTCCCTGTCACTAGAGTATGTTTTTAGCTCAGCTGACTAGCTATAGCGATCAACCACTGTCTGGCAACAACAATTGTGTCACGTTTTGTTAGTTCGTAATAGATTGTGATCGACCTTGGTGAAAATGTTCTTATTGGTGTCTAGTTCGTGCATTATGAAATTGAGGTTGATTCGATGATAAACAGCAGAATTATCTCCCTTGCAAATTTTCTTAACTATGGGGCCTAATGGGGAAAAATATTACTTGCTGGCACATTTCGTCATTTTTAGGGCTGTTGATTTCTAACTTGGGTGGTGGGTACATATGGCCATACACTACTATCCATATAAGAACTAGGTTGGTTTGACCTAGTTTCTGGGTATTATAGCTCAAAGGTAAAATTTGCCATTGGAACCAATAGTAAATTATTTATTCAGTCTGTATTTTTGCAGTTCGTTGAAGAATTTATATAAAATCTGGTCAAACTGATCATATAGGCACCAAATATGATTATGAAAATGCGGCTGATTATATATCAAACAGCAGAATTATCTCCCTTGCTACAAATAATTCTCTGAAAAAATCTTCACACACAGCCCTCCTAGATATTTCTGTGCATTTCATAGCTACACAGTTGGAAATAAAATTGTAAATTGTTTCATCAAGTGGATAAATTAAATGATTAATTCTATACTGATTACTTAATTACTGATCAGTTGAAACAAGCAGTAGCGTCAGTACATCTGAAACAGTACCACCAAGTTCAACTGTCGGATCCACGGAATCATCAACTGTGACATCACCAACATACAGAACATCTACAGCTACTCAGTCACTTGGACTACATGTACCACCATCTTCGACTGTAACAGGTAAGTGACATTATGAGCAATGGAAAAATTATGTTAAGTTAAATTACGTAGACTTGAAATTGTTTCCACTTGTGTTTTCAAACAATTATTTCCATTACCTAAGTCGATGTATATATTTATCTCGGAGTTTATGCCATGAAGGCTGGCCATCGGCTGTCCATCCATCCTACGTCAGCTTTTCATTCAATTTTCTTTAAGGAACTTAAAATATGATCATAATCAGCCAATCACAATTCAGCAATTTGCAGGAACATTTCTGGAAATCTTGTAAAAGATTATTTAATCCCCTAAATATTTCAGTCTATCTTGTTCAAATAAAGCTTATTCGTCAATTATTTTGCTAGTGGCCAATGAACCAGGTGAGCGATACAGGCCCCGTTGAGCCTCTTGTTTACACTGAATTATTCCTTGTCACTAGAGTCTTGTGTTTTTACTAATAATTCCCATAAAACATTCATGCATAATCTTCTTAAATGGTTCCGTACATTCCGTACGTTTTAACTGTTTGTTGTCTCGCCTGCGAATTAGAAAGCGAGACATAGGTATAACTTTTCCGACAATGGCTGCGGCGACGTCCACAATGTTAACTTTTTACGTTTAGCTGTGGTTTACAGATTATATCGTGGGATTGCTTCAACCTATTTGAATAAGGCTAGGGTACATAGTTCCCTACAAGGCTCTGAACGATCATAATAAAATTGTGTTACAAGGTCAAAGATTCAGGTGACCTTGGTAAAAAAAACGTCGTTGTTTTCAACATTAATTTTTTGCAGCTAGCTTACTATATACGTTTGTGTGGACCCATATAACTTATTATGATCTTTCACATATACAAGTCCACATAATACTGATGTCCACATCATATATTCAATGTCCACATTATCATATATATATATATATATATATATATATATATATATATATATATATATATATATATATATATATATATATATCTATATCGTAATGACGTTATGAGTGATGTAAAAATTGCATTAGATAGTTGAATTACGTAAACTTGAAATTGTTTCCACTTGTGAGATCAAGGGTTATTTCTATTTCATAAGTCTAGGAATATATTTTACTCTACGTTATTCCC
Organism: Chaetoderma sp. LZ-2023a; assembly: GCA_034401795.1. Taxonomy (NCBI): domain Eukaryota; kingdom Metazoa; phylum Mollusca; class Caudofoveata; order Chaetodermatida; family Chaetodermatidae; genus Chaetoderma; species Chaetoderma sp. LZ-2023a. Next base: position 577,003 of record JAVVLW010003263.1, on the reverse strand, counting down.
TGTCACTAGAGTATGTTTTTAGCTCAGCTGACTAGCTATAGCGATCAACCACTGTCTGGCATCAACAATTGTGTCACGTTTTGTTAGTTCCTAATAGATTGTGATCGACCTTGGTGAAAATGTGCTTATTGGTATCTAGTTTGTGCATTATGAAATTGAGGTTGATTCGATAATCCCCTAAATATTTCAGTCCATCTTGTTCAAATAAAGCCTATTCGTCAATTATTTTGCTAGTGGCCAATGAACCAGGTGAGCGATACAGGCCCCGTTGGGCCTCTTGTTTACACTGAATTATCCCTTGTAACCAGAGTCTTGTGTTTTTACTAATAATTCCCATAAAACGTTCACGCATAATCTTCTTAAATGCTCCCATACATTCCGTACGTTTTAACTGTTTGTTGTCTCGCCTGCGAATTAGAAAGTGAGACATAGGTATCACTTTTCTGACAATGGCTGCGGCGGCGGCCACAATGTTAACTGTTTGCGTTTAGCTGTGGTTTACAGATTATATCGTGGGATTGCTTCAACCTATTTGAATAAAGCTTGGGTACATAGTTCCCTACAAGGCTCCGAACGATCATAATAAAATTGTTTTACAAGGTCAAAGATTAAGGTGACCTTGGTAAAAAAAACGTCGTTGTTTTCAACATTAATTTTTTGCAGCCAGCTTACTATATACGTTTGTGTGGACCTATATAACTTATTATGATCTTTCACTTATATACAAGTCCACATAATACTGATGTACACATTATATATTCAATGTCCACATTATCATATATACAAACATATCTTAATGACATTGAGTGAAGGAAAAATTGCATTAGATAGTTAAATTATGTAGACTTGAAATTGTTTCCACTTGTGTTTTCAAACAATTAATTAGCATTAAATGTGTGGGACTAATAAAGCCCTGCCCTTTCTACAGGGACAGGTCTGCTTTGAAATCAGAAGGAAATATTTCAACTCCTGATTTGCAGCGGTTATAAACAGTTTTAACTCTATTGTCTCACCTGCGAAGCAGAAAGCGACACATAGGTATCACTTTTCCGACAACGGTTGCGACTGCATCAATGTTAAGTTTTTGCATTTACCTGTGGTTTACAGATTATATCTCTGGATTGCTTCACCGTATTTGAACAAAACTCGGGTACATAGTTCCCTATAAGATTCCGAAGGATTATAATGAAATTGGGGTCACAAGGTCAAAGATTAAGGTAACTGTGACCTTTGTAAAATACGTGGTTGTTTTCAACATTGTTTTTTTGCGGTTAGCTTACTATATACTGTTGTGTGGACCTATATAATTTTATTATGCCCTTTCACATATTTACAAGTCCACATAATACTGATGTACACATTATATATTCAATGTCCACATTATCATATATATACATATATATATCTATATCGTAATGACATTATGAGTGATGGAAAAATTGCATTAGATAGTTGAATTACGTAAACTTGAAATTGTTTCCACTTGTGAGATCACGGGTTATTTCCATTTCATAAGTCTAGGAATATATTTTACACTACGTTATTCCCTGTCACTAGAGTATGTTTTTAGCTCAGCTGACTAGCTATAGCGATCAACCACTGTCTGGCAACAACAATTGTGTCACATTTTGTTAGTTCGTAATAGATTGTGATCGACCTTGGTGAAAATGTTCTTATTGGTGTCTAGTTCGTGCATTATGAAATTGAGGTTGATTCGATGATAAACAGCAGAATTATCTCCCTTGCAAATTTTCTTAACTATGGGGCCTAATGGGGAAAAATATTACTTGCTGGCACATTTCGTCATTTTTAGGGCTGTTGATTTCTAACTTGGGTGGTGGGTACATATGGCCATACACTACTATCCATATAAGAACTAGGTTGGTTTGACCTAGTTTCTGGGTATTATAGCTCAAAGGTAAAATTTGCCATTGGAACCAATAGTAAATTATTTATTCAGTCTGTATTTTTGCAGTTCGTTGAAGAATTTATATAAAATCTGGTCAAACTGATCATATAGGCACCAAATATGATTATGAAAATGCGGCTGATTATATATCAAACAGCAGAATTATCTCCCTTGCTACAAATAATTCTCTGAAAAAATCTTCACACATAGCCCTCCTAGATATTTCTGTGCATTTCATAGCTACACAGTTGGAAATAAAATTGTAAATTGTTTCATCAAGTGGATAAATTAAATGATTAATTCTATACTGATTACTTAATTACTGATCAGTTGAAACAAGCAGTAGCGTCAGTACATCTGAAACAGTACCACCAAGTTCAACTGTCGGATCCACGGAATCATCAACTGTGACATCACCAACATACAGAACATCTACAGCTACTCAGTCACTTGGACTACATGTACCACCATCTTCGACTGTAACAGGTAAGTGACATTATGAGCAATGGAAAAATTATGTTAAGTTAAATTACGTAGACTTGAAATTGTTTCCACTTGTGTTTTCAAACAATTATTTCCATTACCTAAGTCGATGTATATATTTATCTCGGAGTTTATGCCATGAAGGCTGGCCATCGGCTGTCCATCCATCCTACGTCAGCTTTTCATTCAATTTTCTTTAAGGAACTTAAAATATGATCATAATCAGCCAATCACAATTCAGCAATTTGCAGGAACATTTCTGGAAATCTTGTAAAAGATTATTTAATCCCCTAAATATTTCAGTCTATCTTGTTCAAATAAAGCTTATTCGTCAATTATTTTGCTAGTGGCCAATGAACCAGGTGAGCGATACAGGCCCCGTTGAGCCTCTTGTTTACACTGAATTATTCCTTGTCACTAGAGTCTTGTGTTTTTACTAATAATTCCCATAAAACATTCATGCATAATCTTCTTAAATGGTTCCGTACATTCTGTACGTTTTAACTGTTTGTTGTCTCGCCTGCGAATTAGAAAGCGAGACATAGGTATAACTTTTCCGACAATGGCTGCGGCGACGTCCACAATGTTAACTTTTTACGTTTAGCTGTGGTTTACAGATTATATCGTGGGATTGCTTCAACCTATTTGAATAAGGCTAGGGTACATAGTTCCCTACAAGGCTCCGAACGATCATAATAAAATTGTGTTACAAGGTCAAAGATTCAGGTGACCTTGGTAAAAAAAACGTCGTTGTTTTCAACATTAATTTTTTGCAGCTAGCTTACTATATACGTTTGTGTGGACCCATATAACTTATTATGATCTTTCACATATACAAGTCCACATAATACTGATGTCCACATCATATATTCAATGTCCACATTATCATATATATATATATATATATATATATATATATATATATATATATATATATATATCTATATCGTAATGACGTTATGAGTGATGTAAAAATTGCATTAGATAGTTGAATTACGTAAACTTGAAATTGTTTCCACTTGTGAGATCAAGGGTTATTTCTATTTCATAAGTCTAGGAATATATTTTACTCTACGTTATTCCCTGTCACTAGAGTATGTTTTTAGCTCAGCTGACTAGCTATAGCGATCAACCACTGTCTGGCATCAACAATTGTGTCACGTTTTGTTAGTTCCTAATAGATTGTGATCGACCTTGGTGAAAATGTGCTTATTGGTATCTAGTTTGTGCATTATGAAATTGAGGTTGATTCGATAATCCCCTAAATATTTCAGTCCATCTTGTTCAAATAAAGCCTATTCGTCAATTATTTTGCTAGTGGCCAATGAACCAGGTGAGCGATACAGGCCCCGTTGGGCCTCTTGTTTACACTGAATTATCCCTTGTAACCAGAGTCTTGTGTTTTTACTAATAATTCCCATAAAACGTTCACGCATAATCTTCTTAAATGCTCCCATACATTCCGTACGTTTTAACTGTTTGTTGTCTCGCCTGCGAATTAGAAAGTGAGACATAGGTATCACTTTTCTGACAATGGCTGCGGCGGCGGCCACAATGTTAACTGTGCGTTTAGCTGTGGTTTACAGATTATATCGTGGGATTGCTTCAACCTATTTGAATAAAGCTTGGGTACATAGTTCCCTACAAGGCTCCGAACGATCATAATAAAATTGTTTTACAAGGTCAAAGATTAAGGTGACCTTGGTAAAAAAAACGTCGTTGTTTTCAACATTAATTTTTTGCAGCCAGCTTACTATATACGTTTGTGTGGACCTATATAACTTATTATGATCTTTCACTTATATACAAGTCCACATAATACTGATGTACACATTATATATTCAATGTCCACATTATCATATATACAAACATATCTTAATGACATTGAGTGAAGGAAAAATTGCATTAGATAGTTAAATTATGTAGACTTGAAATTGTTTCCAGTTGTGTTTTCAAACAATTAATTAGCATTAAATGTGTGGGACTAATAAAGCCCTGCCCTTTCTACAGGGACAGGTCTGCTTTGAAATCAGAAGGAAATATTTCAACTCCTGATTTGCAGCGATTATAAACAGTTTTAACTCTATTGTCTCGCCTGCGAAGCAGAAAGCGACACATAGGTATCACTTTTCCGACAACGGTTGCGACTGCATCAATGTTAAGTTTTTGCATTTACCTGTGGTTTACAGATTATATCTCTGGATTGCTTCACCGTATTTGAACAAAACTCGGGTACATAGTTCCCTATAAGATTCCGAAGGATTATAATGAAATTGGGGTCACAAGGTCAAAGATTAAGGTAACTGTGACCTTTGTAAAATACGTGGTTGTTTTCAACATTGTTTTTTTGCGGTTAGCTTACTATATACTGTTGTGTGGACCTATATAATTTTATTATGCCCTTTCACATATTTACAAGTCCACATAATACTGATGTACACATTATATATTCAATGTCCACATTATCATATATATACATATATATATCTATATCGTAATGACATTATGAGTGATGGAAAAATTGCATTAGATAGTTGAATTACGTAAACTTGAAATTGTTTCCACTTGTGAGATCACGGGTTATTTCCATTTCATAAGTCTAGGAATATATTTTACACTACGTTATTCCCTGTCACTAGAGTATGTTTTTAGCTCAGCTGACTAGCTATAGCGATCAACCACTGTCTGGCAACAACAATTGTGTCACGTTTTGTTAGTTCGTAATAGATTGTGATCGACCTTGGTGAAAATGTTCTTATTGGTGTCTAGTTCGTGCATTATGAAATTGAGGTTGATTCGATGATAAACAGCAGAATTATCTCCCTTGCAAATTTTCTTAACTATGGGGCCTAATGGGGAAAAATATTACTTGCTGGCACATTTCGTCATTTTTAGGGCTGTTGATTTCTAACTTGGGTGGTGGGTACATATGGCCATACACTACTATCCATATAAGAACTAGGTTGGTTTGACCTAGTTTCTGGGTATTATAGCTCAAAGGTAAAATTTGCCATTGGAACCAATAGTAAATTATTTATTCAGTCTGTATTTTTGCAGTTCGTTGAAGAATTTATATAAAATCTGGTCAAACTGATCATATAGGCACCAAATATGATTATGAAAATGCGGCTGATTATATATCAAACAGCAGAATTATCTCCCTTGCTACAAATAATTCTCTGAAAAAATCTTCACACATAGCCCTCCTAGATATTTCTGTGCATTTCATAGCTACACAGTTGGAAATAAAATTGTAAATTGTTTCATCAAGTGGATAAATTAAATGTTTAATTCTATACTGATTACTTAATTACTGATCAGTTGAAACAAGCAGTAGCGTCAGTACATCTGAAACAGTACCACCAAGTTCAACTGTCGGATCCACGGAATCATCAACTGTGACATCACCAACATACAGAACATCTACAGCTACTCAGTCACTTGGACTACATGTACCACCATCTTCGACTGTAACAGGTAAGTGACATTATGAGCAATGGAAAAATTATGTTAAGTTAAATTACGTAGACTTGAAATTGTTTCCACTTGTGTTTTCAAACAATTATTTCCATTACCTAAGTCGATGTATATATTTATCTCGGAGTTTATGCCATGAAGGCTGGCCATCGGCTGTCCATCCATCCTACGTCAGCTTTTCATTCAATTTTCTTTAAGGAACTTAAAATATGATCATAATCAGCCAATCACAATTCAGCAATTTGCAGGAACATTTCTGGAAATCTTGTAAAAGATTATTTAATCCCCTAAATATTTCAGTCTATCTTGTTGAAATAAAGCTTATTCGTCAATTATTTTGCTAGTGGCCAATGAACCAGGTGAGCGATACAGGCCCCGTTGGGCCTCTTGTTTACACTGAATTATTCCTTGTCACTAGAGTCTTGTGTTTTTACTAATAATTCCCATAAAACATTCATGCATAATCTTCTTAAATGGTTCCGTACATTCCGTACGTTTTAACTGTTTGTTGTCTCGCCTGCGAATTAGAAAGCGAGACATAGGTATCACTTTTCCGACAATGGCTGCGGCGGCATCCACAATGTTAACTTTTTGCGTTTAGCTGTGGTTTACAGATTATATCGTGGGATTGCTTCAACCTATTTGAATAAGGCTAGGGTACATAGTTCCCTACAAGGCTCCGAACGATCATAATAAAATTGTGTTACAAGGGCAAAGATTCAGGTGACCTTGGTAAAAAAACGTCGTTGTAACATTAATTTTTTGCAGCTAGCTTCCTATATACATTTGTGTGGACCTATATAACTTATTATGATCTTTCACATATATACAAGTCCACATAATACTGATGTCAACATTATATATTCAATGTCCACATTATCATATATACAAACATATCTTAATGACATTGAGTGAAGGAAAAATTGCATTAGATAGTTAAATTATGTAGACTTGAAATTGTTTCCACTTGTGAGATCAAGGGTTATTTCCATTTCATAAGTCTAGGAATATATTTTACACTACGTTATTCCCTGTCACAAGAGTCTATGTTTTTCCAAATAATTCTCTGAAAGATCTCCACAGATAGCCCTCCTAGTTATTTCTGTGCATTTCATAGCTACACATTTGGAAATAAAATTGTAAATAGTTTCATCAAGTGGATAAATTAAATGATTAATTCTATACTGATTTCTTAATTATTCATCAGTTGAAACAAGCAGTAACGTCAGTACATCTGAAACAGTACCACCAAGTTCAACTGTCGGATCCACGGAATCATCAACTGTGACATCACCAACATACAGAACATCTACAGCTACTCAGTCACTTGGACTACATGTACCACCATCTTCGACTGTAACAGGTAAGTGACATTATGAGTGATGGAAAAATTATGTTAAGTTAAATTACGTAGACTTGAAATTGTTTCCACTTGTGTTTTCAAACAATTATTTCCATTACCTAAGTCGAGGTATATGTTTATCTCGGAGTTTATGCCATGAAGGCTGGCTGTCGGCCATCTATCCATCCTACGTCAGCTTTTCATTCAATTTTCTTTAAGGAACTTAAAATATGATCATAATCAGCCAATCACAATTCAGCAATTTGCAGGAACATTTCTGGAAATCTTGTAAAAGATTATTTAATCCCCTAAATATTTCAGTCTATCTTGTTCAAATAAAGCTTATTCGTCAATTATTTTGCTAGTGGCCAATGAACCAGGTGAGCGATACAGGCCCCGTTTGGCCTCTTGTTTACACTGAATTATTCCTTGTCACTAGAGTCTTGTTTTTTTACTAATAATTCCAATAAAACGTTCATGCATAGTGTTCTTAAATGGTCGTACATACCGTACGTTTTAATTGTTTATTGTCTCGCCTCTGAATTAGAAAGTGAGACATAGGTATCACTTTTCCGACAATGGCTGCAGCGGCATCAACAATGTTATTTCACTTCAAGAGTATACTTACCTGCCTAATACTCTTTGCTAAATATCGGCTTGCACTCAATAAACACTCAGAATAGAAACAGTTAGGTGCCCCTACTGGTCAGGGTGCAGTCCGGCGGATGCCAGCCCCACCACCGCGCATGTGCAGACTAGGACTTCCTCTTTGCTGATTTATTGGCAGAGGGTGTACACATGCTTTTGTGCTCTAAGCTTTTTAAGTCTATTTAAGCGTTTGATAGAAGTTTGAAACACCTGTAGTGATGGCTGATAGAGTTACTTCGCCGGAGGAGGGCCCAGGACCTATTCATCAGGTGACTTCTATTATATTTTAGCGAGTTTTTCCCGGTGTAATGTGTTTCCGGGACTCGCGTTTATCGTGATAAGCGCCTAGTATAGTTGTTTTATGTCAACATGGTGCTATATAATACTAATCTCTCTTTGTGTTTATGTCCACAGGTATCTGTCAGGATATGTATGGGACATCACATCATCAGAGGGTTTGTTTTCTCCCCACCAAGGTTCCATTTCCTACTAATACTGTTAGGTTATCTAACCAAAAAGTCTATGTCCAGTGACTCGGAGGCCTCGTATGAAGGTCTTCTCACTTTGCCCTCTTGATCCAATTCCTTCCCCTCAGGTGGAGAGAGGTCAGAGGCGTAGTCTTGGTGGAGTGTTCCAGTTCATCACGTTGGATGGTTTGTCTATACAAAGAGTCAGGTATTCTAGTTAATGATATGAGGTGATGATAATTATTTGAACTGTAAATTGCCATTATTATCATTGTGTATCTGATGTTTGTGTAGTCTGAATATCTATCCTGAAGATGTTCTGGTTTGGAATACAATTCGTCCTTACACCTGGATGTTTGTTTCGGATCGATTTAATTTCTGTCTGGGATTAATGACGTCATAATCAGCCTTACTCTTTATTAACAATTAAAGTTTTGTCGAACGCTGGTTTTCATATGATTAGTGATCTTTATGATCATTTCCCTCTCTTTTATTTTGGTTTTGACTTTCTAACTTTAACTAAAATGCTCACTGTCCTCGTCTTCTGTTCTGTTTCCCGTCCTGTGGTCACTTCCTGAAAGAGATGTTCATACCACATCTTTGCTTTCATTGTGGGTCATTGCTCAATTGTGACGTATGTAAGCATTGGGGGGTGCGAACTAATGACCACATTTTTATGTTTACAGGCTAAGGACAAGGTCATGGAGGAGGAGAGGAAGCTGAAAAGAGAGGTTGTGAGTAAAAAGGGTAAGCGGAAGGCCTCGTCCTCAGTGGACATGGAGGCCTTCCATAGTGAGATGTTGGGAGAGATGAAGAGGACAATAAAGGATTTGGTACCAGAGTTGCTTCGTGGCATGCTTCTTGGACCAAATCCTTTGTTGTCCTCATCATCTGCTTCGGAGCAGATAATCCCCGCCTCTGAATCAACTTTCCTTAGACCGTTACCAGTTTTCGACGATTCAGAGGTGGCCCCATTAGTGGGGGCATTCCACGACCCTGGCAGCAGGCTTGCCGCGCCGGGGGTTCATGGACGGTTGTCGCTGGAACCTGCTGGCTGCTTATCAGCCCAGGGGTATCCGCATGCCGCAGGTGCCAGTACCTCCTATGGCACCTTTCCTGGCCAGTCCGGGTTAGCTCTCTGCTGACCCAGAGTCTAATCTTTCTGGCCAGGAAGAAGAGGATTATCTGTTAGGGTCCCCTTCTGAGGACGTGGCCATGGATTTTGATGTCTGTGCACCCCTCGCGGGGAATACAGGCGACATGATCCACGGGTCTACTCACGCAGGAGTAGGATTCACGGCTCAGAAGGTGGCCCTGGTCGGTGCTGATGGTCAGTTGTTCTGCATACCTCGGCTTGCCAAGAGTATTGCTGGTGCTGGTCGGGGCCGTGGTGTGGCGGTATCTGCCCCACGCTCTGCCACGGCGCCTGCTCCTGGACAAGCCAGTCAGATTAACATGCCTGCTCTTTCGGGCCTGCATGCTTTCTCTGGCTTGCCAGGAGTGTCAGCATATCCGCCGTCAAGCTCTGCTGCGTTTGCTCAGGAGGAAGACGAAGGCCCTCTTCTAGTAGAGCTCTCGCAGTTAGCCACGGAGGAGGATTGGTCTGACGCTTGTCAATGGCTGATAAGTGTCAGGCCAGACCAGCCCATGGAGCAGTCGGCTAGCCAGCGAGACCACAGGCCGTGGTTAGCTGGTAAGTCGACTGCTAGCGCTATGCCATCTCTGCCGCTAGCAGAGCATATCGTTGATATGTTCTCGGCGGCGGAGACGTCCATCAAGGTGAATGGGTGTCTCGCGAAGGCCCCTCGCGAGGTCGCAAGGCGCTGCCGCATCGTACCCATGGATTACCAGAGGTACGGTGTGGTACCCAAGCCTAGCGTGGATGACCGCTCGGCTTTGGGTGAGGATGCGCGGCCAGGCTCCCGTTCTGACACGGGAGTCTTGTGTTCGAACGCGTTGCGTTCATCAAATACCGCGTTGCGTGATGCGGAGGAGAGTGGGAGGGCTTCAATTGCCGCTCTGTCCCACGTCTCCCAGCTGGTACAAGGGGTAGTAACAGCATCCGCATCGCGCCAGCCAAGTCCGGTCACAGTCCAGCGAGCCATCCAGGATGGTATCAACCTGGCGCTGGACTGTATGACGTGGGCGGTGACCAGGAGTGTCCGGGCAAGGCGCACTTTTGCCTTGGATAATCTGTGCCCGTCCCAGGACCTATACAATAGGCTACTACGTACGCCTATGACAGGTCCTGGTCTCTTTGGAGGTGAGGGATGTAGGCACCTCCAGGAGACGGTTACTCTGGTCAATAACCAGAGGGCGCTGCGCGAGCAGTTTGAGGTGCTTCGTCGTGCCAACGTTCGCGCCGCACCCCCTGCGCATCGTCCCCTGCAGGCTCGAGGTGGTAGTGGCTAGGTCAGAGGCCAACCACCATCGCAGCGTCGGCCTCGGCCGCGTGCGATTCGGCCAGCAGCGAGGGGGGCGCAGGCTCCTCAGGCGCAGTCAGCCAGGCAGCCGCCCGCGCACCGAGGTGCGCGCGGTGCTGGTCGTGGCGCGCGAGGATCTGGGCGGGGTAATCGTTCCTGATGGGACGGTTACCGCGGTGAGAACCACGCCGGTGTTTCTGGCAAAGGAGACAGTGCCGCTCTTGCACTCCTTATGTCCACCTCTATCCCTAGGTGGACCGGTGGGAGGCCGGCTAGCCGACCACATGCAAGAGTGGGAACGGTTAACTCAGTACCGTTTAGTCTTGCGATGGCTTTCAGTCGGGTATCATCCCGATTGGATGACAGGCCCGCCATCGCGACTGTCTCTAGTGCCGATCTGGACTCCAAATCCGAGAGATCCAGATCAAAGGTTGTGTATCGAGGAGGAAATAAATTCCCTCATACAAAAAGGAGCTATTCAGCCGGCACAGAGGTGTCCAGGCTTCTATTCAACCCTGTTCTTAGTAACAAAGAACACCGGAGGGTGGAGACCAATTCTCAACCTCAAGCCATTGAACAAGTTCATAGAGACGCCCAGAGACTGTGCGCTCGGTGTTGGCGGGGTTAGAGAGGGGAATGTGGACAGCGTCGATAGATTTGAAGGACGCTTATTTCCACATCCCCGTACACAGGAGTTTCCGTCGCTTCCTGAGATTTGCATTCCAGGGCAGACAGTGGGAATTCAGGGTGCTACCCTTCGGAATTTCCACGGCTCCTCGGGTTTTCACCTGTGTGGTTCTTGCGATCACCGCATACCTCCGCAGGAGAAGCATAGCAGTCCACACGTACATAGACGACTGGCTGTTGAAAGCACACACCCGGGAAAGTTTATCGGCCAGTCTGGAGATTGTTTTGAAAACTCTCACAGACTTAGGCTGGATGATCAATTTCCCAAAATCAGAGCTGACTCCATCCCAGAAGTTTGTTTACCTGGGGATGTTCTTCGATCTAGAGACAGGATATGTTTATCCTACTCAGGAGAGAGTTCAGAAACTCATCTCATTAATTCAGTCAGTGTGCGACAGTCGTCATGTCCTGGCACGGGTTTACTTGAGAATGCTGGGGTTGATGGTTTCATTGGAACCAGTCATTCCTCAGGCCACCTTACGCAGGCGGCCGATCCAGTTATTTCTCATGACACAATGGACCCAGAGTACAGGTTCGCTGGACTCGAATGTGTCAGTGTTGGCGCCTCTGATGCACCTGCAATGGTGGTTGGACACAGAGAATCTCTTGGTGGGGGTTATGCTAACCCCTCCCCACCCTCAGGTGACTGTGTATACAGATGCATCGATGGAGGGCTGGGGAGCTTGCCTGGAAGAGTCCACGATATCAGGGCTTTGGAATCTGGAACAGTCAAAGGAACATATAAATCTACTGGAGCTAAGAGCAGTAGTCCTGGGCCTGGAACATTTCTTACAGAAAGTTCAGGGCAAGATTGTTCTTATTCGTTCAGACAACTCAACAGTTGTGACTTACATAAACCGCCAGGGCGGAACGAAGTCGCCCAGTCTCTGTATGATGACATGGAGACTGCTTTGTTGGTGTCTGGATCACCAGATTACCTTGAAAGCAGTTCATATTCCGGGAAGGTTAAACCTGCTAGCAGACTCATTGAGCCGAAGGATGAGTGTTTTACCCACGGAATGGCAACTAAATCAATGTGTGGCGGATCGTCTGTTCGACCATTGGGGGAAACCCAACATCGATTTGTTCGCAACGAAGAAGAATGCGAAGATGACGACGTACGTCTCTCCGATTCCGGATCCAAGCGCTTTCGCAACAGATGCGTCAGCTATCAGCTGGGGAGAATGTATGCATACGCATTCCCTCCAGCAATCCTGATTCCAAAAATTCTTCAGAAAATCAGACCAGAGGAATGCCAAGTGCTTCTGATCGCCCCGGATTGGCCAAGCCGATCATGGTATACGGATCTGCTGGACCTTCTGGTCTGCAATCCGGTTCCTCTGCCTCTGATGGACGATATTATCTTCCAGGGCAAGGCCCTTCACAACAATCCGTCAATGTTCAGATTGACTGCGTGGATGTTGTCAAGGAATCTAGAATTAAGGAGGGCTTTTCTGAGCAAGCAGCCATGTTTATGGCCAAAGCCAGGAGGGGGTCAACCTCCAGAGCATATAATTATAAAATCAACAGATTTGCAGAATGGTGCTCAAAAAGATGTATTGATCCAATGGATGCATCTATTCAGGTAGTAGCTGATTTCCTCTGTCACCTCTATGATGCCTATAGCCTCAAGCCTAACTCTATTGCTGGTTATAAGTCAGCTTTAATGTCTGTTATTCCTTGCTTGGCTAAGAGGGGAAGTGATGAAGTGAATACATTAAATGTATTAATTAAAGGCATGGGCAATCTAAGACCAAGGAATCCACCGGTGATTCCGTCTTGGAGTTTATCGCTAGTGCTTCAAGTACTAGGTGATAAGCCGTTTGAACCACTTAGTTCCATTTCTATGAAACTATTAACACTGAAGACTGTGTTTTTAATTGCTGCGGCCTCGGCTAGGCGTAGGAGTGAGATTCATGCCTTATCAGCCGAGGATGACCGTTTTGTGGTTTCAGGGGAAGGCCTTAAGCTGCTACCTAGGATTAATTTCTTGGCTAAAAATCAGTCGTTGAAATATCCAGGTCAACCTATTATTTTGCCTGCTTTAACTAGATATGATCCTAATTCTAAAGCATGGTGTCCTGTCCGGGCGCTTCGCCGGTACAAACAACGTACGGCGGAGTGGCGCACCGACCAGTCAGCGTTATGGTTGTCATATATTGAACCCCATGGCAGGGCTTCTAAGGACACCATTTCCAGGTGGATTGTAGAATGCATTCAGTTTTGCCATAAATCTGCCACCGGGAAGCAGGTTGACGTGGCCAAGGCTCACAGTGTCCGCGGCGTAGTGACATCCACTGCCCTATTTAATGGGGTCCCTGTGGATGATATTATGTCGGTGGCTCAGTGGCACTGTGAGTCAAGTTTTACAGACCATTATCTCCGTGACACCTCTAATCCTCTCGCCTTGTCGATTTTGAAAAAATAACTAGGCATATATATTTTTGATGGGGTTTCCTCATTGCTTATATATTTCACAATTAATTTATGGAAACAACCACTAATTTGGGACTGCATCGATCTTCACCAATGGGAAGAGGATGTCAGCAGCCATTTCAACAAGGTCAGTCTTGTGTATGTGTTGTCCATTGTTGATTGTCTTGTCACGTTACCCGTTATTTATATGATGATGGTTTTGTGTATTTATGTAGTTCATTGTTGAGAGTATACGAAAATGGAGTTTTTTCGTCTCTGTCCTGTAGTACATGGCACTTGTACGTAGAGAGCGTATAGGACATTGAGGTCATTCGACTCTTCCTCCCAGGAAGGAGGGGGGGGGGGAAGCGCATATGACATTCGGTCATCTCTCATACATCGGGGGTGTTATCCGATGGTTAGTCAAATCCTGACTGTTTTTCATACAGTTTCAGAAGTTTAAGTGCCTTAAACGCAGAAAAGCGTATAGGGATGAGCTGGTCTTTTGACCTCGCCTCCCTCCCGCCGAATTCACTGTCGAATTCTGGCAATATCAAAAGTATTAGGGAGGTAAGTATACTCTTGATGTGAAATAAACGAAATCAAGGATTTCTTTTTTCACGAGAGAGTTGATACTTACCTCCCTAGATACGGACCCGGCCTCTCCACCCCACAGAGGCTCGGTCTTCAGGCTCTTTATAGTTGCATGTGTATCAGCCAATAAATTAGTCAGAGGAAGTGCTAGTCTGCGCATGCGCGGTGGTGGGGCTGGCATCCGCCAGACTACGCTCTGACTCCCTGCCCAGTAGGGGCACCTAACTGTTTTAATCTGAGTGTTTATTGAGTGAAAGCCAATATTTAGCAATATCAAAAGTATTAGGGAGGTAAGTATCAACTCTCTCGTGAAAAAAGAAATCCTTGATTTCGTTTATTCTGAGCTATGAATATAAAGTGGCCACACCTTTAAACAAGGGCCATAACTCTGGTTCATTACAGCATTTTGAAGTATTGAACTTTATGGAGAAAAGGCATTTGTTTTTTGTCCGTTGTGGATGGATTAAAACCAAATTGAGCAGATACAGTGTATGTGCCTTTATCAAATATCTATTTGAACTATTCATATAAAGAGGGCACACCTTTATAACAAGGGCCATAACTCTGTATTGAACCCTATGGGGAAAATACATTTGTTTCATCAATTGTTGAGGGGTTAAAACCAAATTTTGCACATATGTTCCTTCAGGCAATATCGATTTGCACTTTGAATATGAAGAGGCCACGACTTGAAACAAGGGCGATAACTCTGGTTCTTTAAGGCATTTTTAAGTATTAAACCCTATGGAGAGAAGATCTGTGTCACATTTTGTCAATTGTAATAGATTAAAGCAAGATTTGGCTGAAATTTCCTTTAGTACACTTTAACCATTTGATACTAGTGTCACGGATGTCTGTCCCATTGATCAATGTTACTTTTCCCATTTGTCAATAATGTCAAGGAAGCTAATATCCAAATTCTTTACTGTGACGAATTGCCCCTTTGGTAAATATCAGTATTGGGATGCTTGAAGCATTGGTCAATAGTGTCAGTGGTGGCTGCCCCAGTGACCAATGATACTCTTCCCATTGGTCAATAGTGTCAAGTATACCAATTTTTTGCCTTTCCCGCTTGTAACCATTGCGCCATAAGTAAATGATATCTCTTGGTACACTTGAGATATGTGACACTAGTGTCAGGGATGGGTGCTCTATTGATCAAAGGTACTGGTCCCGTTGGTCAATATTGTCAAGGGTGAAAATATTTTTGCATAAATTCCTCATCCAAACTTTTTTATTGTGACACTGGGCCCGTTGGTGAATGTCATTTGTTATTAGCCAATTCGAGGAAATTCTCTTAAGCAACCTATAGAGCATGCAGTCTCAGTACTAGGCAGCTGAGCGTCAAGGCCCTTGGGCCTCTTGTATGAATAAGTTATCAGAATTAAATAAAACTGCAGAATTGCTCTCTACGGTGTTTACTACTAGTATAGCCAAAAAAGAAAGGGGTTTTCAATTTTTTCCCGTGTTTTTGAGGCATGTGGACGTAGCCTATTTTAGGGCATTTAGCCTAATAGTGTGTCTCTTGTGACAATATATCCAGGCGAGCTGTATGGTATCATCTGATACCTCTTGTTATATGCTTTTGGTGGCTAAATTTCTTACAAGTTCAGTTTCGCACTCAGAATTTTTTGTAGCCATGTTGTGAACTCTCACAGGTTGCTAATTTTACCGCAACGTTATCTCAGCAGAAATTTGTCATTAGACACCTGACCTCCGCCCACCGGATTATTTAGCTGATAAAATCTGATTGTTATCATAGTCTTGGTGGTGAGTAATATGTTTGAAGTAGAGCAAAAAATGTCATATGCATTATCTTTCTACGAATACTATATAATACTCACCACCAACACGTCCCCCCTCATCCACCCCACTGGTTGCCAAATTCACATTCTTTTTGCGTACGTGCAACAAATGTAGAAAAGTGAAGATCCAGTTCCTCAAGTCTGATAGCCATGGGGAATTCTGGATCTTTAAATTTGTATACTCTGCCAAAAAATTTGGCGGGGTATTATGTAATGGCGCCGTCCGTCCGGGTGGGCGGGCGGGCAGGCGGCAGAGTGGTTTCCGGATGATAACTCTGTTACTGTTTGTCGGATCGCATTGAAACTTCATAGGGTGGTGGGACTAGGCCTGGGGAAGAAACCTATCAAAATTGACAATGATCCGAAGTCCAAGATGGCCACCAGCCACTGGCGTCCATTTTGAAAATTGGTTTCCGGATGATAACTCCGTTACCGTTTATCGGATCCCTTTGAAACTTTATGGAGTTGTTAGGCTAGGTCTTGGGAAGAAACCTATCGAAATCGATGGTGATCCGAAATCCAAGATGGCCGCCAGCCACTGGTGGGCATCTTGAAAATTGGTTTCCGGATCATAACTCTGTTACCATTCATCACATCGCTTTGAAACTTCATGGATTGGTTAGACTAGGTCTGGGGAAGAAACATATCCAAATCGATGGTGATCCGAAATCCAAGATGGCCACCAGCCACAGACGGGCATCAATTGGTTTACGGATGATAACTCTGTTGCCGTTTATCGGATCACTTTGAAACTTTATAGAGTGGTTGGGCTAGGTCTGAGGACGAAAGTTATCGAAATCGACAATGATCCGAAATCCAAAATGGCCACCAGCCACTGTTATCGTTTACCGGATCGCTATGAAACTTCATATGGTGGTTCGACTACTTCTGTTGAAGAAACCTATCTAGATTGACAATGATCCGAAATCCAAGATGGCGCCAGCCACCGGTGGCCATCTTGGAAATTGGTTTCCAGATGATAACCCCGTTACCGATTATCGGATTGCTTTGAAACTTCATAGAGTGGTTGGACTAGGTCTGAGGAAGAAACTTATCGAAATCGACACTGATCCGAAATCCAAGATGGCCACCAGCCACGGGTTGCCATCTTGAAAGTTGGTTTCTGGATGATATCTCTGTTACCATTTATCGGATCGCTTCCTAGGGTCGTTGGAATATGTATGGTGAAGAAACCTATCGAAATTTACGATAATCCGAAATCCAATATGGCCACCAGTCAGCGGCAGCCATCTTGAAAATTGGTTTCCGGGCGATACCTCCTTGAATTTTTAGCAGATCGCTTTGACACTTCATAAGGATTACTGGTCTGATGGGTCTGAGGAAGAAATAAATATTTTCTGCTAGCTGTCATTCATTAGTTTGTCATCATGGTGGGGTATTATGCGTCGTTTGCGGAGCTCTTGTTAGTTATATAAATTAGATAAGGGGTTATCATAGAGTGTTGGTGGTGAGTATTATATAGTATTCATAGAAAGATAATGCATATGGCATTTTTCGACCTGAAGCTCTAAGTCAGCCATGCCAGACCGACCTGAAGTTAGACATTCTAGATTTTGTCTTTAGCATCAAAACAGCCCCTTTAGTTTTTGCCTAATTTATTACTATCTCTGGATAGGAACTGAAACAAAGGTTAAATTTCGCTCGAAATAGCTAGGTACTTGTCTGTAACAATTTTGTTATTTTTCAGATAATTCTGCAGTTAAAAAACCTCATAATGTGCGTCAAAAATCAACAAAATATCCAGATATTGTTATTGGAATCTATAAATCTGACAATGCATCCAGTACTAATAGAAGGTGTTATGACAAAAGGCAGGCATGCAATTTTTGTGAAAAATTAGTCAGCAAAATGGCACGGCATATAAAGAATTCTCATAATGATGAAGAAGAAATCGCAAAGATTCTTGTTCTTGATAATGATAAACAAGCATATGAATTGGAAAGATACCGTCGTCTCGGCAATTTTAATCATAACCTGAATGTGTTAAACGAAAGGAAGGGGCAGTTGCTCGTCGCAAGGCGTTCTATTTCAAATAAAATAATGGAAGATTACCTACCCTGTTTACATTGCTATGCCTTCATTGATGTTGGAGAAATTTGGCGACATGTGAGTTCGTGCAGATATAATGAGAGATCTGAAGATAAAGATGATATTAACTGTGACTCAGTAATCGCACGTTGTAGAATGCTCCTTGCTGGAGCATCTGATCTCACGCTAGCAAGTTCTATGTTTGAACAACTGAAAAGTGAAGTATTGGATAGTGTTAGATGCGGACGAGAAAAATCTATCATTGAGAATGATCGCTTAATACTTCGGTTTGGATCAGGACTTTTAAGTGGCGGTGGTCAGGCAAAAAAATACACAATCTCATCAAAAATGAGGCAGTTAGGCAAACTTCTAATTGAAATTAGAAAGAAAAGAAAATTCATCAATCTAAGTGACTGTTTAACTGGACAGTGTTTTGATGATGTTGTTTGTGCAACTAGAAATCTCTGTGGCGAGAGCGGTTTGAAAACAATGAATGGCGTTGGCATACTTAACATCCCTTCACTGGCACTTCATATTGGCCACTCCATAGGAAAATGTGTGGAAGTTAAGAAAGGACAAGCAATTCGAACCCAGAATGCGAAAGCGAAGGCGGATGTTTTAGATTTCAGAGATTTATTTAATGATGAATGGCATGATAGAGTTTCAGCACCAGCACTACAATCGTTAAAAGAGAAATCCTTCAATAAAGAAGGCATTCTGCCTCTTACCTCCGATCTGGTTAAGCTTGCTGAAGTTGTTGCTGCTAAGATTAAAACACACACACTGGCTCTAAAGCAAAATGCTACTAAAGACAATTGGACATCATTGGCGAAAGCATTGTTCGTGGCTCTGACCGTGTTCAATAAGAGGCGGGGAGGTGAAGTTGCGGCACTTCATTTAAATTTGTACCAGAACAGGCCACATTGGCAACGACTACAGCACCAAGAAATGTATGCATCACTGTCTGATGTAGAGAAGAAACTGGTAGAAAGGTACGTTTATATTAACATTTTCTTGGCATATCTGACTTTGTTAGTCTGCTGAGTAAAAGCAAACACTCACCATTGTCTATTTGTCTCTTATCTCCATCATACACTTTTTGGCATGTTTTTCAATGGATTGACCCCCAGCTAGAAAAAATGCTAATATTTGCATCTGATGTTGCCATTGTAGAAATCAAACTAGAGGGTGTCCTATTCAAATTTTATCTAGCTAATCAATAATAATAATAATAATAATAATAATAATAATAAGAGTACGTACTGAGACCTCGATATTTGACTGGTCTGATTGACCAATAATGCCAGGTGAGCACCAAGGGCTGTGCGCCTCTAATAGACAACAATTTAACATCGAGCTCCTTCTATAAATGCTGAACTGGTGTTGATTTTGTGAAATGGTGACTCGCACAACATGGGAGTGAATTATTTCACAGATTTTACTAGTTGTGTATTATCAAAACAGTCTCAGCACTTGATGGTCTTATTGTCTCTCCCTGTAAGAAAGGATATTGAGACAATGGGATTACATATGTTTGCATCATCAGTTGCAGTGTGTCATCGGCATACAGTTTTTTGTTGGCCTTAGTCAACATTAATTAGGCTGTTCAGATTTCAATAAAACGTTATTGAGGTGTTCTATATAATAGAGATGCAATTTACATGATTACTAGCATACATTTTTTCATGGTTTTAGATAATATTTTGTTTAACTTTTGCAGAGATGCAATGTACATCATTACTAGTATAAATTTTAGGAAATTTTCCTACCTTTTTCATGATTTTGGACATCAAAATTGTTATAAATTTTTAGCTCAACTGGCTTGGAGGGCCAAGTAAGCTTATGCCATGGCGTTTGTCCATTGTCCATCGATCCAGCGTCAACGTTTTCTTGAAGACACTGCTCCCATTAACCACCAGGCCTGGGGTCTACATTTAAATGTAACTAGTTACAGTTACATTGGACTATGTCAGTTACAGTTAAAGTTGCATTGGTTGAGCAATGTAACTAGTTACATTTCAGTTACTTTGCATAATGTAACTAAAGTTACATTTCAGTTACATTAGTTACTTTGTCTGATAATTACTATGAAGAACTATGTGGACATGAAAGTCATCATACAAAGTGTAATGTAGTCCACCAATTTGAGATATATAGTAGGAACAAAATACCACTATAACCACTGATATAATATACTGACAGAACTAAATTTATTTCAGATATAAAATATAAAACCTGCTGAAATTTGTTCAATGAATTTGACTGAATTTTATTGTTGCCATATGCAATAACAAATTTCATTCAATTTGTTTCCAAAATAACAAGATGCTTTCATTGTAAAAATGTGTATGCATATTTCTTCCTCTAACCCTTTCAGCCATGCAAGCCAAATAACAAACATTAATTTTATTGTAAGAAATATTTGGCTGATGTTTTGAAACTAATTTGACTGAAAGGATTGATAGGTATCAACATTTTTCAGTGAAATTGGTTTCAGTATGTTCAACATATCCTTGGAGCATGGACTTTCTACAGTATGATAATCCACCATTTTCCAGTGGCAATATAAGTTTCCAGTGAAATTAGCTTCAAAATCTCCACCAGCTTTATTGTATGCATAATTTAAAGTAGCAATTTAAATATGTCTGCTGAGTACTTTAGACAAATTTTACTTTCAAAAGATGTTGCTTCATATGGCAGAAACAGCTTTTTTCAGGTCAAATTAGATTCAAAATATTCAACAGCTTTCCAGTACACTGGTTTCATTCCACAGCCTTTATAAATTTGTCTGTTATACCAAAATTGTTGATGGCTTGACTTTTATCAATGGCATTGTCCTTTGATGTTTATCACCACACATATGTGAATTGACCCTAGCTTGAGTATAGTTGCTGAGCAATGATGTCCTAAGCTGGCCTAATCAATAGTATACAAAGAAAAGAACAAGACACACTGTTAACACCTATTGTGGCAGATTTTACCTTTCTTTACAATTCAACATTTGCTGTTTTTAATCCTTTTAACCCTTTAACACTAAAGCTGGACAAACAACTTTTGCAGTGGTGTTGAGAAATGTCCATTTCCAGATAAATATAGGATTATTTTTGAAAATTTACCACTGGAATGACTGGCTCAATAACCAAGCCAGTCATTCCAGTGGTAAATTTTCTAAAATAATCTTATTGTCTACAAATGGATATTTACTATAAGAAAAATACAATTTTCTTTAACAAATTTGAGCCTTAAAAGGTAACTTAATTCTCTAATGATGTGGTAAGCAACCTGTTTCTATGGGAGCCTAATGTAAAAGCTGTATAAGAATTTGATTAAAGTTATCACTGCCTGATGTAGCAATAACATTCAGTCAGATTATCATATCTACATGTAACAAGCATATTTTGAGAATAATAGCATGTTGTAAATATCACATGCAGATATAGAATAACCCTTTAATGGTCAAGATTGGTCAAGAAAATCAAACCTTTGGCCTAGCAAATCTATTTTGCTGGCTACAGGATTAATATTTTAAAATTGACCACTGGAATGACTGGCCTAATATTCATGCCAATTATTCCAATGGTAAATTTCAAAAATAAATATCCCTGATACCTGGAAATAAAGCTGCTGCCCAAATCATCGACATCTTCCAGTCAAATTAGCTTCAATATATTCAACAGCTTACTTTAATGAGAAAATTGTAATAAATCTATTAGAAAAGTTTGAATTGTAACTGAAAAGTAACTGAAATTTCAGTTACTTCTGCAACGTAACTGGTTACATTTCAGTTACTGTGACTGAAAAAATTCTTCAGTTACAAGTTACTTCAGTTACATGAAAAATGTAACTAAGTTACAGTCAGTTACAGTTACAAGTTACAGTTACAAGTTACAGTTACCCCAGCCCTGTAACTTGGTCGATTTTAACCATATTTGGATTGAACCACACTATGGTGTTGCATTCTAGAACTTTCATTAAAAACAATTGCGAGAAATTGTTTAAAACTCTACTCCTCATTAACCACTTTGCCGTCCATTTAGATTTTTTATTCGTTCATTTTTAGCCCAGCTGGCCAGAATGGCCAAGTGACCTTATGGCATCCGTCCATCCATCTGTCTGTCTGTCTCCGTCCGTCCATCCGTCCGTCTGTCCATCAATCCATCCGTCAATGTTTTCTTCAAACAACTTCTGAAGAACTACTGGGCAGGATTCAAATTTGTTCGAATGAAACCGATCGGCCAATTCAGCTGGTGGATTTTGGCTGATTTTGACCGATGTCTTTAAAAATCTCAGAAACCACTTGACCGATTGGGTCTAAAGTCATGAAATATCATCTAGGGCATGTTTATTTGAGAGAAACTGATTGGTCGATTTGCCTGGTGGCCATCTTGGATGACCTAGTTTTTGTGAAAGCGACTTCTCCAAAAGCGCTGAAGGGATTGTGCCGAAATTTGGCAAATATGATTAGTTTTCACAAAAACTACTTCTCCGGAACAGCTGAATGGATCACGCCCAAATTTGGCAAATGTGATTAGGGACTAGGGCCATTCAACTTTGTTTAAAGGAAGTTAATATGTTAGAAAACATGGCCACCTGACCCAATAAGAATTTATCGTTTTGGCGGAAAATGGAAATTTTTTATTTGATGGATTTTGAATCTAAAATTGATTTTATATAGGTTTTTGGGCATGGTAGTTTCAAATTTACCACTCCTAATTCTTTGATGAATGGTTTGGTGGCCATCTTTGTATTCTTTTCCCGCCAAAAATTCCCTTAGTAATGCAATGGGAAATTTAAAATGTCTTCTCCAGAACCACTGGACAGATTTCGACCAAATCTTTTCAGCAAGCATCCTTCAGCGATATGGATGCATGTTTATTGAAATGAAGATGATGAGAAAAAATCCAAAATGGCACTGTAAAATTTGTTCAAAGGAAGTTTTTACATGAAAAGAAAATGGCCGTCATTGGCCAATCATAGTGCAATTGTTCCCATGGACGCCTTATTCAAATGAATATTATTGTTCAGTTTTGCCAGTGGCCAATGATTCCAAGTGAGCGATATGTCTTGTTTCAGAGGCCATCTTTGATTTTCCAAAGATGGTGGCAGATGATCTTATTTTAAAACGCTACTCATTAGCCGCTTGATTGAATTTAATCATATTTGTATGGAAGCCAGAAACTCCATTTAGAATTTTTTTCCGTCAATTTTTTCGAGTCAAAATCTTAGATCTTTATTAGCTCGCCAATTACCCGAAGGTCCAAGTGAGCTTATGTCATGACGCCTCTCCGTCGACCATCCGTCCGTCAAATCACATCTCAATGATTTGACAAATTTCAACCAAATTTGACTGAATTCAATCTTTTTCACAGCCACCTTGAATTAAAAAAAGAAAGGCGAGAAATCTTTTAAAATACTACTCATTTAATCGTTTTGCCAATTTTTAGCCATATTTTGAGGGAAGGACCCTATTGTAGTATCTTCTGGAATATCCATTCCGATTTTTAGTTCGTCCATTTGTTTGGTGGCCATCCTGGATTTTCGTAAAAGTTGTTAGTTGTTAAAATGCTACTTCTCGTTAATTGTTTGGACAATTTTAATCATACTTTGCTGGTAGAACCTTAGTGTGCTATGCTATAAAACTCCTGTTCTGAATTTTGATTCATCAATGTTTGCGTCGAAAGAAATTGTGGGAAATTGTTTAAAAGATTACTTCTCAATAACAGCTTTCCCAATTTTAACGTTATCTGCATGTAGGGACTCTATGGTGGTAGGCTGTTGAGCTTCCAGTCAGATTTTGGATTTATCAGTGTCTTGGTAAGCCATCTTGGATCTCAATAACAGCTTTCCCAATTTTAACGTTATCTGCATGTAGGGACTCTATGGTGGTAGGCTGTTGAGCTTCCAGTCAGATTTTGGATTTATCAGTGTCTTGGTAAGCCATCTTGGATTTTCCGAAAAATTGCAGGAAATTGATTAAAATGTTACCATTAACATTTTGGACAATTTTAACCATTTTTGGCCTTAATGACCCTGGTGATGGCTGGAAATCGTTTAAAAAGCTACTCCTCATCAACCGCTTTGCTAGTTTTATCCCAATTTGGAAGGACCCTATCATTTTAAGTGCCACAACTTCTATTCAGATTTTATATGTGTCTAATTTGTCGGTGGCCATATCGGATTTTCTGAAAAATTACTGTAATTTGCTTAAAATGCACATTACACATGTAACCGTTTGAACGATTTTGGCCATACATGGATTGAAGAACACTCGTGTGGTCCATTCAGAATTTTAATTTGACAACAGTTTCAACAGCCATTTGGATTTTCCTATGGAAAATGGCTGGAATTTGTTTAAAACACTACTCCTCATTAACCGTTTGGCCCATTTTAACCATATTTCGATGGAAGAACCCTATCGTGGTATGCTATGGAACTTCCATTCAAATTTTTTGTGGTGGCCATCATGGATTTTGTGAGACGGGGGAGCTGGGTTGCTTAAAACTCTACCTCTCATTAGGCGCTCGGATGATTTTAAGCATACCTGGCGGGAAAGACCCTAGTCTGGTAGGCTAGAAAACATCCAGTCAGAATTTTGTTTTGTCAGTATTTTCGGTAGCCATCTTGAATTTTCCGAAAAAAATAGAAAATTGTTTAAAATTATACTCCTCATTTAACTGCTTGCTCGGTTTTAACCTTATTTGGATGGAACAACCCTATGGTGATAGGCTGTGAATCTTACTTTCAGATCTTTGATTCGTCAAATTCTTTGGTGACCATCTTGTTATATTGTGACTTTAAAGACCTGTCTCTTTAAATGATGTATGGTTTAAAATGCTAATGGTTAAGGTGAGCTTGACAGGCCCTTGGATATCTAGTTGTATTAAAGTTTTGTGCTAAATGTTTGGTCTCACCCACGTAGGGAAAGTGAGAGACTGGGATTACCTACTCAAAATACTAACTGATGATAAGTGGTTCCTTATCCCTTGCAGATAATGCATAAGTTATATACTAATAGCATGATGGATTAGTATTGAATATTTAATCATAGTTAACAAATCACAACAACAAAATAAATAGAATGAAATTCTCGTTTACCAAATTTTAAAGAAAATTGATTTAGAGTCAACTACATAAGATTCTACCTACAGTAATGACTTAAAAAGCACTGCAGTTTTTGCATGTATCACATTTAAAGGAGGACAGTCATTTCAAGCAGTGAACAGATGGTTGTACACGTACACGTGTCTGACAGCAAACATGTGTGCATCTTCTGAAAAACTAACACTGTAAGTACTCTTGTTTGCAGATTGGACATGGTACAACTACCAGGTAAACGGAACAGAAGAGTGCCTCTGTTGTTGAAACCGCAATGGGTTACCTCAATGGATCTTCTAGTTGAGACACGGCAGCAGTGTGATGTGACAAGTGCATATTTCTTTGCAGTTGTGGGGAAGAATAGCCATATAAATGCTTGGCAGGTAATTTAATGTTGCTAGCAAATATGTGGCAATTACTTTGCAAAACCTCAATTACAATTACAATTACCCCCCTTTTTGTAAAGTAATTGATCACAATTATAATTACTTTCCAATGTAATTAAATACAATTACGACTACTTTTGTAGACTAAGTGCATGATCTCTAGGAAGGGAATGCCAGGTATGTGAAGCATATCTGTTAAGGTGTTGAATAGAACATACAGAAACACAACATCCCCACACCCATGACACCTGTATATCCACATGGTAAATATTCAGGTCCACATATATGAATATATATGATAATGGGGACATTGAATATTTGATAATGTGGACATCAGCAATATGTGAACTTATGGGGTAGAGCAAATTTGTGTCATTTGGGTGAAGCCTTTAGTTAACAGTTTAAAAATTAGCCCTAACTCACCGATATATATATACCTCCATCATGAACAAACCTTTATTTGGAGGAAATGTTCCAAGTTTCATAGTGATTGATCAACAATTTATCGGAATGTACAATATTAAAGTAGCTGGAAAGCCATGATTTTCAGCTTTTTTGCATGACACAGTCAAAATACCATGTTTGTGATGAATAATAATATTATCATGTCATCAAAATTTATATTGCTCTTTCTCAGAAATCTCTTTTAAAAAGCATTGCGAAACTTTTGGTATATGACATGCTAGTATACGCCAGTGTTTGTTTGCACAATGTGATATTATACAAAATGACACCAATGTGTGGTCATCTGGGTCTGGGTCACAACCATAATGTGGATGAAGCGGCTTCATTATGAAAATGAGGCTGATTATACATCAAACAGCAGAGTTGTTATTACACCACAAACAACGTTACCGTTCAATCACTACTTGCTAAATCACCAACCTCTCATTTAGCACCAGAGAAAAAATTTCAATCTGGCCACCAGCTCTCTAAACCTATCTATCTATCTATCTCTCTCTCTCTCTCTCTCTCTCTCTATCTCTCTCTCTCTCTCTCTCTCTCTCTCTCTCTCTCTCTCTCTCTCTCTCTCTCTCTCTCTCTCTCTCTCTCTAATATACTTCCTCCTATAGTCTGCCTATGCAACTCAATCCTGAGTTTGCTCCATGTTAACAGCAATAAACCTTCACTTTCCATTACTCTCTGCACAGAGAAGTTGAGAAAATTTTGCTCAAGCAAATTTGGATTTATTTGTGTCATCGAGTGTCTTATTTGGAACGGAATATGTCGTAGAAGTCGCTGATTAACCTCAAGTTATGGTTTTGGTTATATTATATGCATTAATTTGAAGTGTTAATGATTTCATCATTGTGTTATCTGTTTCCGTGGGCTTCGTTTCGCGGGAGCACTTGTTCCCTCTCTCTCTCTCTCCTCCCTCGTGGCCTTATATACCTCTAGAATCCCTTGTTACGGGTTATCTCTACCGAATCTATTAATATTTTAGATTCGCTCTTGTTACTTATTCAAGAGTTTGGGAGTCTGGATTTCTAATTATTTTACACTTCTTCATAAACCTTGAATATCCCGTTCTTCCAGGCCTCCTGCCTTATTTATTTTCGTTTCGTTTTTAGGTGTCAAAAACTCAAAGGTAATATGCACTTCAGCGAAGCGTGATGTTCTAAATGAGTCGGCCTACCATGGTCATGTGTGTTCATATGCACCTCTTGCTCATTCGATAAGAGATATGGAATTTGTAAGGCGCACTCAAATGCCTTTTTTAATAGTAAAAAGAATGCTAAATTCAATCTGTATGAGTGTCTCGGATCCTTTCAGTCATCGTGTGCGGGTTCTTATGGAGAGTCAGAGGCAGAAGGCCTTTTCACTTCAAGAGTATACTTACCTCCCTAATACTTTTGATATTGCTAAATATTGGCTTTCACTCAATAAACACTCAGATTTAAAACAGTTAGGTGCCCCTACTGGGCAGGGAGTCAGAGCGTAGTCTGGCGGATGCCAGCCCCACCACCGCGCATGCGCAGACTAGCACTTCCTCTTTGCTAGATTA
Source organism: Chaetoderma sp. LZ-2023a (assembly GCA_034401795.1). Classification (NCBI taxonomy): domain Eukaryota; kingdom Metazoa; phylum Mollusca; class Caudofoveata; order Chaetodermatida; family Chaetodermatidae; genus Chaetoderma; species Chaetoderma sp. LZ-2023a. Next base: position 549,218 of record JAVVLW010003263.1, on the reverse strand, counting down.
TTGGCAAAGAGAACACACATGTTTTTTGAGTCATAAGCTTTTCTTGCTCTTTAACGTTTTTATTGGTGTTATTTTGGAAGTGATAAGACCTGATTTGGATGGCGGGAGGATACACTTCGCCACAGGAGGACGTTGGACCTTTAAATCAGGTGACTTCTAGTAAAATTAGCGAGTTTTCTTCCCGGTGTATTGTGTTTCCGGGACTCGCGTTTACCGTGATAAGCGCCTTAGTTAGTTGGTTTAGGTCAACTTGGTGCTACCTAGGACTAATTTCTCTTTCTGTTTCTGTCCACAGGTCTGTATGACGCTAGGTTGTGACGTCACAGTTGCAGAGAGTTAGTTTTCTCTCCACCATGGTTCCATTTCCTACTAACACTGTTAGGTTATCTAACCAAATGAAAATTTATGTCCAGTGAGTTGGAGGCCTGGTATAAAGGTCTTCTCACTTTGCCCTCTTGATCCAATTCCTTCCCCATGAGGTGGAGAGAGTTAAGAGGCGTGCAGATGGTGGAGTTTCCGGTTCGTCACGTTGGATGGTTTGTCTATACAAAGTGTCAGGTATCTAGTTATTGATAATGTGGTGATGTTAATTATTGTAAACAAACAAAGGGAGATAATTAACATTTTTGCCAGAAAAGAGTTATCTATATGTATCTGATGGTTGTGTAGTCAACTTATCCATTCAGCATACAATTCGTCCTTGCACTTGGATGTTTTGTTGGGATCGAATTTTTCCTGTCACGGGATTAATGACGTCATAATCGGCCTGGCTATGTATTTATTAGCAATTCAAGCGCTATGCTGGTTTTTGATGTATATTGATCTTTAAGATCGTTTTCCTTCTCTTTGAGTTGGATTGAGTTTCTAAGCTTAACTAGTTGCTCATACTCCTTGTCCTTTGCCCTGTTTCAGGGACCGGGTTGCGCGTCCTGTGGACGTTTTATGCATGTAAAGTTCTGGCCGCATCTGTGTTATCGATGTAGCCCTTGTGGTCCATTGATTAATTGTGACATATGTAAGCACTGGGGGGGGCGAGTTAATGTCCGAATTCTTGTGCTGCTTACAGGCGACGGACAAGGTGGTAGAGGAGGAGAAGAAGAAGAAGCGGAAACGAGAGGTTGTAAGTAGGAAGGGTAAGGGGAAGGTCTCGTCCGCGGTGGATATGGAGACCTTCCGGACCGAGATGTTGGGAGAGATGAAGAGGACAATAAAAGATTTGGTTCCAGGGTTGCTTCGTGGCATGCTTCCTGGACCAGATCCTTTATTGTCCTCATCATCGGCTTCGGAGCAGGTAATCCCCGCCTCTGGATCGATTTTCCTTAGTCCGCTTCCGTTGTCCGACGATTCAGAGGTGGCCCCATTAGAGGGGGCGTTCCACGACCCTGGCAGCAGGCTTATTGCCGCGCCGATAGGGGACCGTGGACGGTTGTCGCTGGAACCCGCGGGCTGCTTATCAGTCCAGGGGTATCCGCACGCCGCGGTGGCCAGTACCTCCTATGGCACCGTTCCTGGTCAGCCCGGGTTAGCTCTCTTTGCTGACCCGGGGTCTAATCTTTCTGACCAGGGTGATGAGGATTACCTGCTAGGGTCGCCGTCTGACGACGTGGACATGGATGAAGACGTTTGTGCACCCCTCGCGGGGAATACAGGCGCTTTTTTCCACGGTATTACTCACCCTGGAGTAAGGTCCGCGGTTCAGGTGGTGGCCCAGGGCGCTGCTGATGGCCAGCGGTACCGCATACCTCGGCTTGCCGAGAGTGTAGCTGGTGCTGGCCGGGCCCGTGGTGGGGCTATATATACCCCGCGCTCTACCGCGGTGCCTGCTCCTGGTCAAACCAGTGATATTCTCATGCCGGTGCTGTCAGGCCCGCATGTTTTCCCTGGCTTGCCAGGTGTATCAGCGTACCCGCCGTCAAGCTCTACTGCTTGCGCTCAGGAGGAAGACGAAGGACCCCGTCTTGTAGAGCGCTCGCAGTTAGCCACGGAGGAGGATTGGTATGACGCTTGCCAGTGGTTGGTGAGCGTTAGGCCTGATCTGCCCGTGGAGCAGTCGGCTAGCCACCGTGTTCACACGCCGTGGTTAGCTGGGAAACCAACTGCTAACGCTATGCCTTCTCTGCCGCTGGCGGAGCATGTCGTTGACATGTTCAAGGCGGCGGAGTCGTCCATTAACACGAGTGGACGTCTCGCGAAGGCCCCTCGCGAGGTGGCCAGGCGTTGTCGCATCGTGCCCCTGGACTACCAGCGGTACGGTGTGGTACCCAAGCCCAGCGTGGATGACCGCGCGGCTTTGGGTGAGGATACGCGGCCAGGCTCCCGTTCTGACGCGGGGGTCTTGTGCGCGAACGCGTTGCGTTCGGCGAATACCGCGTTGCGTGATGCGGAGGAGAGTGGGAGGGCTTCGATTGCCGCTCTGTCCCACGTCTCCCAGCTGTTACAGGGGGTAGTAACGGCATCCGCATCGCGCCAGCCAGGCCCGCTCGCGGTCCAGCGAACCATCCAGGATGGTATTAACCTGGCGCTGGACTGTATGACGCGGGCGGTGACCAGGAGTGTCCGGGCAAGACGCACATTTGCCCTGGACAATCTGTGCCCGTCTCAGGACCTGTATAATAGGCTACTCCGTACGCCTATGACGGGTCCTGGTCTTTTTGGAGGTGAGGGATGTCGCCACCTCCAGGAGACGGTCACCCTGGTGAATAACCAGAGGGCGCTGCGCGAACAGTTTGAGGTGCTGCGTCGTGCTAACGTTCGCGCCGCGGCCCCTGCGTGTCGTCCCCTGCAGGCTCGAGGTGGTGCTGGCCAAGTCAGAGGCCAGCCGCCGTCGCAGCGCCGGCCTCGGCCGCGTGCGATTCGGCCAGCAGTGAGGGGGGCGCAGGCTCCTCAGCCGCCGTCAGCCAGGCAGCCGCCCGTGCACCGAGGTGCGCGCGGGGCGGGGCGGGTCGCGCGAGGATCTGGGCGTGGTTATCGTTCCTGACAGGGCGCTTACCGCGGTAAGGACCACGCCGGTGTGTATGGCGACGGAGACAGTGCCGCTCTTGCATGCCTTGTGTCCACCGCGGTCCCTAGGTGGACCGGTGGGAGGCCGGCTAGCCGACCACATGCAAGAGTGGGAACGGTTAACTCAGGACCGTTTAGTCTTGCGATGGCTTTCCGTGGGGTATCATCCAGAGTGGATGACAGGCCCGCCGTCGCGACTGTCTCTGGTGCCAATCTGGACTCCCATTCCGAGAGATCCAGATCAAAGGTTGTGTATCGAGGAGGAGATAAATTCCCTCGTACAAAAAGGAGCTATTCAGCCGGCACAAAGGTGTCCGGGCTTCTATTCAACCCTGTTCTTGGTAACAAAACGCACCGGTGGGTGGAGACCGATTCTCAACCTCAAGCCATTGAACAAGTTCATCGAGACGCCCAGTTTCAAGATGGAAACGGTGCGCTCGGTGTTGGCGGGGTTGGAGAGGGGGATGTGGACGGCGTCGATAGATTTGAAGGACGCTTATTTCCACATCCCCATCCACAGGAGTTTCTGTCGCTTCCTGAGATTTGCATTCCAGGGCAGACAGTGGGAATTCAGGGTGTTGCCCTTCGGAATTTCCACGGCTCCTCGGGTTTTCACCCGTGTGGTTCTTGCGATCACAGCATACCTCCGCAGGAGAAGCATAGCAGTCCACACGTACATAGACGACTGGCTGTTGAAAGCGCACACCCGGGAAAGTTTGTCCGCCAATCTGGAGATTGTTTTGAAAATTCTCACAGACTTGGGCTGGATGATCAATTTCCCAAAATCAGAGCTGACTCCATCCCAGAAGTTTGTTTACCTGGGGATGTTCTTCGATCTGGAGACAGGATATGTTTATCCTACTCAGGAGAGGGTTCAAATACTCATCTCGTTGATTCAGTCAGTGTGCGACAGTCGTCATGTCCTGGCACGGGTTTACTTGAGAATGCTGGGGTTGATGGTTTCGTTGGAACCAGTCATTCCTCAGGCCGCCTTACGCAGGCGGCCGATCCAGTTGTTTCTCATGACACAATGGACCCAGAGTACAGGTTCGCTGGACTCGAATGTGTCAGTGTTGGCGCCTCTGATTCACCACCTGCAATGGTGGTTGAATACAGAGAATCTCTTACCGGGGGTTTTGCTAACCCCTCCCCACCCTCAGGTGACTGTGTATACAGATGCATCGATGGAGGGCTGGGGAGCTTGCCTGGAAGAATCCACGATATCAGGGCTTTGGAATCTGGAACAGTCACAGGAACATATAAATCTACTGGAGCTAAGAGCAGTAGTCCTGGGCCTGGAACATTTCTTACAGAAAGTTCAGGGCAAGATTGTTCTTATTCGTTCAGACAACTCAACAGTTGTGACTTACATAAACCGCCAGGGCGGAACGAAGTCGCCCAGTCTCTGTATGATGACATGGAAACTGCTTTGTTGGTGTCTGGATCACCAGATTACCTTGAAAGCAGTTCATATTCCGGGAAGGTTAAACCTGCTAGCAGACTCATTGAGCCGAAGGATGAGTGTTTTACCCACGGAATGGCAACTAAATCAATGTGTGGCGGATCGTCTGTTCGACCATTGGGGGAAACCCAACATCGATTTGTTCGCAACGAAGAAGAATGCGAAGATGACGACGTACGTCTCTCCGATTCCGGATCCAAGCGCTTTCGCAACAGATGCGTTAGCTATCAGCTGGGGGAGAATGTATGCATACGCATTCCCTCCAGCAATCCTGATTCCAAAAATTCTTCAGAAAATCAGACAAGAGGAATGCCAAGTGCTTCTGATCGCCCCGGATTGGCCAAGCCGATCATGGTATACGGATCTGCTGGACCTTCTGGTCTGCAATCCGGTTCCTCTGCCTCTGATGGACGATATTATCTTCCAGGGCAAGGCCCTTCACAACAATCCGTCAATGTTCAGATTGACTGCGTGGATGTTGTCAAGGAATCTAGAATTAAGGAGGGCTTTTCTGAGCAAGCAGCCATGTTTATGGCCAAAGCCAGGAGGGGGTCAACCTCCAGAGCATATAATTATAAAATCAACAGATTTGCAGAATGGTGCTCAAAAAGATGTATTGATCCAATGGATTCATCTATTCAAGTAGTAGCTGATTTCCTCTGTCACCTCTATGATGCCTATAGCCTCAAGCCTAACTCTATTGCTGGTTATAAGTCAGCATTAATGTCTGTTATTCCTTGCTTGGCTAAGAGGGGAAGTGATGAAGTAAATACATTGAATGTATTAATTAAAGGCATGGGCAATCTAAGACCAAGGAATCCTCCTGTGATTCCGTCTTGGAGTTTATCGCTAGTGCTTCAAGTACTAGGTGATAAGCCTTTTGAACCACTTAGTTCCATTTCTATGAAACTATTAACACTGAAGACTGTGTTTTTAATTGCTGCGGCCTCGGCTAGGCGTAGGAGTGAGATTCATGCCTTATCAGCCGAGGATGACCGTTTTGTGGTTTCAGGGGAAGGCCTTAAGCTGCTACCTAGGATTAATTTCTTGGCTAAAAATCAGTCGTTGAAATATCCAGGTCAACCTATTATTTTGCCTGCTTTAACTAGATATGATCCTAATTCTAAAGCATGGTGTCCCGTCCGGGCGCTGCGCCGGTACAAACAACGTACGGCGGCATGGCGCACCGACCAGTCAGCGTTATGGTTGTCATATATTGAACCCCATGGGAGGGCTTCTAAGGACACCATTTCCAGGTGGATTGTGGAATGCATTCAGTTTTGCCATAAATCCGCCACCGGGAAGCAGGTTGACGTGGCCAAGGCTCACAGTGTCCGCGGCGTAGTGACATCCACGGCCCTATTTAATGGGGTCCCTGTGGATGATATTATGTCGGTGGCTCAGTGGCACTGTGAGTCAAGTTTTACAGACCATTATCTCCGTGACACCTCTAATCCTCTCGCCTTGTCGGTTTTGAAAAAATAAATCGGTTTATATTTTTTGAGGTGATTTCCTCATTACTTATATATATCACAATTAATTTATGGAAACACCCACTTTTTTGGGCCTGCATCAGTCTTTACCGATGGGAAGATGATGTCAGCAGCCATTTTCAACAAGGTCAGTCTTGTTCATGTGTTGTCCGTTGTTGATTGTATTGTCACGATTACCCGTTATTAATATGGTGATGGTTTGTGTATTTGTGTGGTTCATTGTTGAGAGTTACGAAAATGGAGCTTTTTCGTCTCTGTCCTGTAGTACATGGCACTTGTACGTAGAGAGCGTATAGGACATTGAGGTCAGTCGACTCTTCCTCCCAGGAAGGAGGGGGGGGAGCGCATATGACATTCGGTCATCTCTCATACATCGGTCGTGTTATCCGATGGTTAGTCAAATCCTGACTGTTTTTTCTTACAGTTTCAGAAGTTTAAGTGCCTTAAACGCAGAAAAGCGTATAGGGATGAGCTGGTCTTTTGACCTCGCCTCCCTCCCGCCAGATTCACTTTCGAATTCTGGCAATATCAAAAGTATTAGGGAGGTAAGTATACTCTTGAAGTGAAATAAACGAAATCTAGGATTTCTTTTTTCACGAGAGAGTTGATACTTACCTCCCTAGATACGGACCCGGCCTCTCCACCCCACAGAGGCTCGGTCTTCAGGCTCTTAATAGTTGCATGTGTGTCAGCCAATAATCTAGTCAGAGGAAGTGCTAGTCTGCGCATGCGCGGTGGTGGGGCTGGCATCCGCCAGACTACGCTCTGACTCCCTGCCCAGTAGGGGCACCTAACTGTTTTAAATCTGAGTGTTTATTGAGTGAAAGCCAATATTTAGCAATATCAAAAGTATTAGGGAGGTAAGTATCAACTCTCTCGTGAAAAAAGAAATCCTAGATTTCGTTTAATCTCCTCGGTCTAGGGGTAGGAAGTGAGGGAAGCCAATCTCCCTTACTTCTCGTCAGGATCTTCCTGTCCCTAGAGGAAAGAAACCCAAGTAAGGGCCTAGAGAGCAGTCAGGGTGGACTCTCAAAGAGGAGTCGGTGAAGACTCACCAATCGAGGCTCGATAGAGACCCGAGTTCCTCCCGCCAGCACTTCGCACTGGAAGGAGAGTGTATGTGATGCACCCTCCCCTTATGAGGCTTGCTATCCCATGCGCGACGGCCCATAAATTCCCCCGAGAAGGGATTAGGTGCATGTTGTGTACCTCCTGTCTCTACAGCATCGTCATCTTCACACCCTCTTATCGGTGGGAGCTGTCAGGGCGCATGTCTGGTATCGGTTCTCCTTTTCAGGTAGGCTAAGTGTTAGTGCTAGTGTCCTTCCTGGTGCGCCAAGAAGTTTATCCATTTCCAGTTCTGCCCCTTCCACTCCCACTTCCGGTAGTGGACTTCCGGTGTTCTATAGAAGGTCCCATGGTGTGCCAGGGTGTCCTTCCGGTTTAGCTTCCGCTTCCGGTTATACACCTTTCCTCGCAGCAGAACTTCCTATTTCCAGTAGTGGATCAACTTATGGCACTTCCACTTTCGTGGGGTACTTCCGTTTCTGGTACTCCCATTTCCGGTACTTCCATTTCCGTTCTGGTACTTCCATGTCCGGTACTTATGGTTCCGGTATTTCCGTTTCCAGTACTTCCGTTTCCTGTTCTTCCGTTTCCGGTACTTCCATTTCCGATACTTCCGGTTCCGGTGCTTCCCTTTCTGGTACTTCCGGTTCCAGTTCTTCAGGTTCCAGTACTTCCGTTTCCAAGTCCGGTACTTCCATTTCCGGTACTTCTGTTTCTGGTACTTCCGGGTCCGGTACTTCCATTTCCATTGGTTCCCGTACTTCCGGTTCCACTTGTAGTGCCACTTCTGATAGGAGGGAGTTTCATGGTGCACCAGGCCTCCCTTCCAGTTCCAGTGGTTCTTCCGGTTCCTATTTCTGGCGGAAGTGGTCCGTCTTCCTTTTTTCGGCACCAGATTTTGTAGGTAGGCCTTTAGTTCCTGTAAATCCAGCCTCCCCTTCCTGCTGTTAGTCTTTTTGGCTGAGATCGGACTTCTGTTTTCGCTGAATGTCATGGGTGTGATCTTAATCTGCAACTTTTCTACAGCAATTTAAAACTGATAGAACAAAGTCTGTTTCATGAAATATAGTGAAATTAATGCCATCAATACTGTACTTATATGTTATCTTTAGTTTCTATTGATAAAATCGTGAAGACGTCATGCCCCAGTCATATCAATCAAACTTCCCGTAATGCATTACGTTTGCCCCTTATTCGCGGTGGCTAGATTAACATTACGGCCAATGGGCCAAATCAGCAGATTTACATTTTCGTTCTTATTTAGCAAAATTCAATGAAAATTTACACCTAGGGCTAAGCATAACGAGTTATTACTGCCTCACACATACATGATTTTACCGTGTGGGCATCAAGGCAAACGTAAACAACCCGTTGCTATGGACCGGCCTCTTTGTTATGTAGTAAAGTTGGCCCCCTCTTAAATGGAGGCTTACGTTTAGTACCCGGATCTGGGAAAATATCAATTACAGCTCTATTTTCTGTTTCGCATTAGCAATTGTGTTAAGCCGGGTGCTTGTCACCCGCGTTCATTTTTGCTATTTTCCGAAAATATAATGTTTATATTTTATGCGTGTCCGGTGTCTACATCATAAGCAGGTCAAGCGGAGTACTGTCGCCGATAAATTAAGATATTAGTAATAATTTATTCAGTCACGTCATAGAGTGGCGATTCCGAACATTCTAGCATGGGAATTTCCCATTTGTCGTAATTATGGCATCTAGCTCGTCTTCTTCTTCTTTTCGATCACTGGTATCACACTTGGAGAGCTGTTCTCAAGAAGAAATCTGTGGTTTTATGCAGTTCTTCCACTAGCTCGTCTGCGAAGTACAGTCTTGATTTGAAGCGCAATTAGAACAGACAATGTTATTTCGGCATTATGTTTTGATAAATTAATTGTTCTCGTGCTTATCAGACATCTAAATTCACAGAAATTTAGAATTGTGTGGATTTAATCACTTTATCTGAGTCTCAAATGTCAATATTAGTGCTAATTTAGATATAACATTATGCCGGGTTGTCTAAAAGGCGCATTCTGTTTTATTTAGGTAACATCGTAGTCAGATCAGCTATATTTCTATGCTTGGTTCTCTTCCATTAATGAGTATGGCTTGTGGCTAGCACAGTTTCACAATCTCTGATATATATGGCCCTACCCTTCTGGTGTTAATCATTTTTCCGACGTCTGGAACTTTGCCAATTTGCTGGTTGTTTCTGCTTGCTTGATTCCTTCTGTTTCCGACATTTCTGGTCTCATTCGAGAACCTGGTCTTTTGCACAGAGTGTTCTGTGTACGAGTGTTTAGTATTATACTGACCCAGATTAATTTTCCACATGGAAAAATTTGATACTTACACATTTTCCTACATTAGTTCTGTAGCTAGTCATTCTAATTCTAGTGGCGCTGCTTGGTCTTGAAAGTTTTCTCCTTTGCAGGTAGCCTCGTCATTTATTGGATTATTATTATCCTCTAGTAGAAATAGCCCTTCCTGTTCGGATGTTTTTGATAGTAAGTCTATGACATTTCCGTTAGCTGGTCTTCATATCTAAACTTTGCCTAAGGATCCTAGGTTGACTATTCAGTCATCTCCTAGTTTCCCTTGTGTGAATTTTCCAATTTCTGTAATTTCCCTCCTAGAGTTAGATTCGCTAATCCGCTGATTTCTGTAGGTGTGTATGTTTTTGTTTGTCCTCTAATGTGTCCTCAGATTCTAGACTTTCAGTATTTGTGTGTGGCGGTATCTCTACTATTAGAAATCTAATAACTTCATCATTATCGCATGTTGCCCTTTTTTTGTCAACATAAGGTCAGATTTCTTTTTATACATTGTACACATCACTGGTCAGGGCATCTCCTGATTTTGCAAATCAGGTCTGGAATCCATGCTATTAAATAAAAGGTCAGATTTATTGGGGATTGTTCAACGTCATGCAACAAATACTGTTCCAAGGTTGGCTCACATTAGCTATGAGGATACTCTTAAGGCACTAGGATTACCATCACATGCATATCATAGAAAGTTGGGGCGGGGCCTAATTAATGGAGGTATACATAATTTTGACAAATAAGTATGATCCAGAGGTAGGTGATTTTCAATTTAAGAAACAAGACTAAGGGACACCGATTAAAGATATATCTATATAAACAAAGAGCATGATTAAATAAAAGAAAATACTTATTTACTCATAGGTTGGTCAATTTATAGAATAGCCTACCAGATCAAGTAGTAGATTCTCAAACAATTTTGTCATTCGTACCTCTATTGGAAATTCTGTGGGCTAACCAACCACTGTTTACATTTCCTAGGCCATATGTATATAAATCCGTTATTACATGTATATCTTGCAAACATAAATTAACCACGTTTAGGTACATATACATGTATTGTATTAATTTAGGTACATATACATGTATTGTATTAATCTGTCTTTCAGGCTTCTTTAGCCCTCTTATAGCACTTTGAAAATGTTTGAACATATGAGTCAGATGATCCCATTATTTGATCTCTTTCCCCATCCAGTCTTTTGGATGGTTCATGCCCTTCTTATGCGGGAAGTCTCGATGAAGACTACGCCCTCTTCCATGATCATCTTCACAGTCGCCTTCCAAGAAGGAGGGGGCGCAGTCTGGGTCTCCTGTTCGGTAGCATGTCTGGAGACTAGCCGTGGAGGTGGTCTCCCTGTCTCAGTCATAGGCAGGGATGTTTAGTGTAGGCCTTTCCTTAGACAAAGAAGTTTCAGGATTAGTCTTGCGAGATCTTGTTAATCATTCCATTTTGGCCCAGAGGTCCTGGTTTTGGATCTCCTTGAACTTCTAGTGGATTTTCCTTAAACGTTTCTATATTGTCCAGATCTCCAGTTTCAATTCAGAGGCCAATGTTTTCGTCTGAACTCAGATCAGTTCTTCCTTTTTGTATGGAAGGTCTTAAGTCTACACAACCCCTGAGTCAGTCTTTTCGGCTAGATCTCAGGATTTTCTCAGTCACCCCAATAGAGCAGCAACCTGGCTAGCTCCATTCCTTGTATCCTTCGCGTACTCTCCAAAAATACCAAAACTTTAAGCGATACTATCAACGGTTTAGGTTATAGTCTTCCTCCGGTGGATATTCCTCTTCCAACTCGGAACCTTCTGTTGGTCCTTCAAGTGCTAGCTGGGAATCATTTTGAGTCATTAGGATCCGTTTGTTAAAAATATTTTAACCCTTAAGGCGGTATTTTTAGTGGTGTTTGCCTTGACTAGGTGCCACTGAGATTTCTATGCATTATCAGCATATCCAGATAGGTTTCAGGTGGTAGGCGATGGCCTTATTCCTTTCCTAATGAATTGCAGTCTAGTCTACATATAACACTTTACCACCAAACTAGATCAAGACCAGTTTAACCTATTTTTTGGTCAATCTTCAATTTTGCTATTGGGATCAATTTAGTATTTTATTAAGTCACCTATTTGGCCGATTAAATCACGTATTTCGATCTTCTTTCAGGCAGTTTATGCCATGACTATTGAATCTGTTTCCAGTTTCATCTTATGTATTACCAGTGCCTGTCTATCCGGTGTAAGCAATGGAGAATTTTTACTTTTCAAAATTTATCACTTAAAGTGGCTGAATTGTATATTAAGACAGTGGTGCTAGTGATAAATTTAGCCATGTCAAGAAAATGAGTACGTTTCAAAATTATTTTTAGAAGCATGCTTGTACTTATCGTTTTAAAAGCCTGTCATTCTTTTCGCCGTCCAATGAGCTCTGGTACCCGGTCAGTGCTTTGAACATTTACAAGACTCATACAGATTTTAAACGTTCGGACCTGACTCATCTCTGGGGGACGTATGCGGAGTAGGTTGTGAGACCGGCCTCAAAGATAACCACCGCCCATTGGATTTATGACACCATTCATTTAGGTCTCGAGCACGCGTCCTCAGGCGACATACAACTAGCCAACGTCAAGGCTCAAGATGTGCGTGGAATGGATTCCCCTTTTGCACTATTTGCCGGCTCATCCTTGGAGGACGTAATGCCGGTCAAAGGATGGATTTTTGAATCGTCATTCACTTTCTTCAATCTCAAAGATCAGAATCCAGCTGCTTCATTCTTTAGAAGCATTACGATTTTAACTCATAAAGCCAAGACTCTTCTACCAAGCAGTTCTCACCATTCTTGATAAGAATGCCTGTCTTTTTGACATGGGTGAGAAAATTTTCCTTATTTGGCGTGCATTGTTTGCAATGTTTAGCTCAGTTTAAAGAATCTCGTACACTAGAGTGAATTAACTGCACATTGTGTTGTTTTAATACCTTATAATTAATTTCAATCTTTAGTGAGTGGTTCTCAAATCTCCACCCACCGAAGAGGATTGAGGAGGACTGTTATTTTAGCAAGTAGTGATTGAACGGTAACATTGTTTGTGGTGTAATAACAATGACCACAGACGCGTTTAGGCTGGTCTGTAGTTTTATTAAACACTTAAACATACTTACTGTTCAATCACTACGGCCCGACCTCTGCCACACAGCGTGGGAATGATTTGAGAACGCCTCTTGATTCAGAAATGCATCGATAATGGAAAAGTGAAGGCTTATTGCGCATGCGCGCCCATGTGACCAGTGACTGGTTCCCTAGAACCATATATTCTAGAAGAGTCTGTTAACATGGAGAAAACTTAGGATTGAGTTGCATAGGCAGACTATAGGAGGAAGTATATTAGAGAGAGAGGGAGGGAGGTGGTGGTAAGATTGAAATTTGTTCTCTGGTGCTAAAAGAGAGGTTGGTGATTTAGCAAGTAGTGGTTGAACAGTAGGTGTGTTCAAATGGTTAATAAAACTACAGACAAGCCTAAAGGCGTCTGGTTGTTATCCCCCTTGCAAATTTTCCTCAGCATGTTACCAATTTTAGCCATTTGTTGATGGATTAAAACCAAATTTGGCAGACATGTTACTTTTGGCAATATCTATCTGGACTATGAAAATAAAGTGGATACGCTTGAAGCCTATGGGAAAATATGAGGGTCTCATTTTGTTATTTGTTGATAGATTAAAAACAAATTTGGCAGATATCTTCCTTTCTGCAATATCTATTTGAATTATGAGTGTGAAGAGGGCATACCTATAAGCAAGAGCCATAGCTCTGATTCATTCTGACATTGCTAATTATTGAACCATAGCTGGAATATACACTTGTTTCATCACTCGTCAAATGATTAGAATTGTATGTAGCAGATATTTTCCTTCATTAAAATATCTATTTGACCGATGTATTGGAAAAGGCCACACTTCAACAAGGGCAATAATTTTTTTGCAGTTTTAATGTGAATCATTTGTCTATTCATAAGAATAGGTTTGTTGCGCTCGCACGTCAGGCATTGTAAGTAGATAGGCTTTATGGTTCAGTCTTGCGGCTATAGCCTTTATGACTTCCCCATTGTCTAATACCATCATGGGTATCTTGTTCTTAACTTGCCAAAGTTCAAGATCTGGTGGTTAGCCAGAGATTTCTCCTCTATTAAAGTCTATACAGACGAGACACATCACGCTTCAGCGTTCTTGTTTATTATTATGATTAGCAATTTAGAGAATTAAATTCAGTTTTAAGTAACATAATGAGCACATAGACACAGTGTTAGGCAGCTGAGTGTCAAGGCCCTTGGGTATCTTTTTCACTTATGATTCCAATTCTTTTTTCAGTAGATATATTACATGGAGACGATACGTCATGATTTCCTTTCAGCAAAATCTCTTCATATTTGCCGGAGTTATCTCCCCTTAAAACTTAAAATTCGTGGAAAATTTGTTGCCCGGGCCATAATCTCGAACAGTTTTTCACTTATGATTACAATTCGTTTTTTCAGTGGATATATTATATGGAGACGATGTGTCATGATTTCCTTTCGGCAAAATCTGTTAATTTTCATCAGAGATATTTTCCCTGAAAACTTAAAACTCATAGAAAATGCCTAGCCTATAATTACCCAGCCTTTGAAACAGCGTTATTAAAACATCTATTCCAATATAATCAGGTACAAGTACATGTCATTTGAACTTATTATTTCCCCATCCAGGGACTTTGTTATTTCATGTTAAGTTTTACGTTTAGGTAGACAATGTTCCAAAAGTTAACCTTTTTAGGTCCAATATTAGACCTATCATTGCCAATCTTTATGCAGATTTAATCAAGCGTCTATGCTAATAAAATCTTGCATTCATTTCATTTAGACCTATGATTTCCTTGTAGGGACTTTTGTCATTTCATGTTAAGTTTTACATTTATAGAAAATTTTAAGCATTTTTACACAAGCTGTGTGGACTAATTTTACACATGTTTTAAATCTTATGTTTAGTTCTAATCCCTAAAAGGATTTGGGGAGTCAAAAATCGAATTTATCTGTTTTTGTTTCTGGCAGAAATTAGCTGTTCAGTGGGAATTATAAGGCAATACCCTTTGGCATTTTTAGCTGCAACCACTGCGGCTAGCACAAGTCAGTTTGTCGGTCTGTCAGTCAAATTTTTGACAAAATCTGATAAGACAACCGGCGTCACAGCTATAGTGTGTCGCACTTGTTCAACGTATAGACTTAGTTTCTTCAGAAAATGTATGTATTCTAATTTAATATTTAACCATGCTTTATTGACAGGTTCTCCGAAACTTCGCAGTAGCTGCAGGATGTGTGCGCCCTGACCTTGTCTCATCCACTAATCTCAGAAAATACACTGGAACTGTCACACAGGTATTTCACTTCAAGAGTATACTTACCTCCCTAATACTTTTAATATTGCTAAATATTGGCTTTCACTCAATAAACACTCAGGTTTAAAACAGTTAGGTGCCCCTACTGGGCAGGGAGTCAGAGCGTAGTCTGGCGGATGCCAGCCCCACCACCGCGCATGCGCAGACTAGCACTTCCTCTTTGCTAGATTATTGGCAGAGAGATCACACATGTCTTTTTGTGCAATAGCTTTTCCTTAATCTTAAACTGTTTAAGTGGTGTTATTTTGGAGTGATAGTCACTGATTTGGATGGCAGGAAGGAACAATTCGCCAAAGGGGGACTTAGGACCTTTAAATCAGGTGACTTCTAGTAAAATTAGCGAGTTTTCTTCCCGGTGTATTGTGTTTCCGGGACTCGCGGTTACCGTGATAAGCGCCTTGGTTAGTTGGTTTATGTCAACTCGGTGCTACCTATGACTAATTTCTCTTTCTGTTTATGTCCACAGGTCTGTATGACGCTAGGTGGTCGCATCACAGCAGCAGAGAGTTAGTTTTCTCTCCACCATGGTTCCATTTCCTACTAACACTGTTAGGTTATCTAACCAAATGAAAAATTAATGTCCAGTGAGTTGGAGGCCTAGTATAAAGGTCTTCTCACTTTGCCCTCTTGATCCAATTCCTTCCCCATGAGGTGGAGAGAGTTAAGAGGCGTGCAGATGGTGGAGTTCTCCGGTTCGTCATGTTGGATGGTTTGTCTATACAAAGTGTCAGGTATCTAGTTATTGATAATGTGGTGATGTTAATTATAGTAACAAGCAAAGGGAGATAATTAACATTTTTGCCAGAAAAGAGTTATCTATATGTATCTGATGGTTGTGTAGTCGACGTATCCATTCAGCATACAATTCGTCCTTGCACTTGGATGTTTTGTTGGGATCGAATTTTTCCTGTCACGGGATTAATGACGTCATAATCAGCCTGGCTATGTATTTATCAGCAATTCAAGTCGCTATGCTGGTTTCTGATGTATATTGATCTGTATGATCGTTTTCCTTCTCTTTGAGTTGGTTTGAGTGTCTAAGCTTAACTAGTTTGCTCATACTCCTTGTCCTTTGCCCTGTTTCAGGGACCGGGTTGCGCGTCCTGTGGACGTTTTCTACCTGATAAGTTCTGGCCTCATCGTTGCTATCAATGTAGCCCTTGTGGTCCCTTGGTTAATTGTGACATATGTAAGCACTGGGGGGGCGAGTTAATGTCCGAATTCTTGTGCTGCTTACAGGCGACGGACAAGGTGGTAGAGGAGGAGAAGAAGAAGAAGCGGAAACGAGAGGTTGTAAGTAGGAAGGGTAAGGGGAAGGTCTCGTCCGCGGTGGATATGGAGGCCTTCCGGACCGAGATGTTGGGAGAGATGAAGAGGACAATAAAGGATTTGGTTCCAGGGTTGCTTCGTGGCATGCTTCCTGGACCAAATCCTTTACTGTCCTCATCATCGGCTTCGGAGCAGGTAATCCCCGCCTCTGGATCGGTTTTCCTTAGACCGCTTCCGTTGTTCGACGATTCAGAGGTGGCCCCATTAGAGGGGGCGTTCCACGGCCCTGGCAGCAGGCTTATTGCCGCGCCGATAGGGGACCGTGGACGGTTGTCGCTGGAACCCGCGGGCTGCTTATCAGTCCAGGGGTATCCGCACGCCGCGGTGGCCAGTACCTCCTATGGCACCGTTCCTGGTCAGCCCGGGTTAGCTCTCTTTGCTGACCCGGGGTCTAATCTTTCTGACCAGGGTGATGAGGATTACCTGCTAGGGTCGCCGTCTGACGACGTGGACATGGATGAAGACGTCTGTGCACCCCTCGCGGGGAATACAGGCGGCTTATTCCACGGTTTTACTCACCCTGGAGTAGAGTCCGCGGCTCAGGTGGTGGCCCAGGGCGCTGCTGATGGCCAGCGGTACCGCATACCTCTGCTTGCCGAGGGTGTTGCTGGTGCTGGCCGGGCCCGTGGTGGGGCGATATATACCCCGCGCTCTGCCACGGTGCCTGCTCCTGGTCAAACCAGTGATATTGTCATGCCGGTGCTGTCAGGCCCGCATGTTTTCCCTGGCTTGCCAGGTGTATCAGCGTACCCGCCGTCAAGCTCTGCTGCTTGCGCTCAGGAGGAAGACGAAGGACCCCGTCTTGTAGAGCGCTCGCAGTTAGCCACGGAGGAGGATTGGTATGACGCTTGCCAGTGGTTGGTGAGCGTTAGGCCTGATCTGCCCGTGGAGCAGTCGGCTAGCCAGCGTGATCACAGGCCGTGGTTAGCTGGGAAACCGACTGCTAACGCTATGCCTTCTCTGCCGCTGGCGGAGCATGTCGTTGACATGTTCAAGGCGGCGGAGTCGTCCATTAAGTCGAGTGGACGTCTCGCGAAGGCCCCTCGCGAGGTGGCCAGGCGTTGTCGCATCGTGCCCCTGGATTACCAGCGGTACGGTGTGGTACCCAAGCCCAGCGTGGATGACCGCGCGGCTTTGGGTGAGGATGCGCGGCCAGGCTCCCGTTCTGACACGGGTGTCTTGTGCTCGAACGCGTTGCGTTCGGCGAATACCGCGTTGCGTGATGCGGAGGAGAGTGGGAGGGCTTCGATTGCCGCTCTGTCCCATGTCTCCCAGCTGTTACAGGGGGTAGTAACGGCATCCGCATCGCGCCAGCCAAGTCCGGTCACGGTCCAGCGAACCATCCAGGATGGTATTAACCTGGCGCTGGACTGTATGACTCGGGCGGTGACCAGGAGTGTCCGGGCAAGACGCACGTTTGCCCTGGACAATCTGTGCCCGTCTCAGGACCTGTACAATAGGCTACTGCGTACGCCTATGACGGGTCCTGGTCTTTTTGGAGGTGAGGGATGTCGACACCTCCAGGAGACGGTCACCCTGGTGAAACCAGAGGGCGCTGCGCGAGCAGTTTGATGTGCTGCGTCGTGCTAACGTTCGCGCCGCGGCCCCTGCGTATCGTCCCCTGCAGGCTCGAGGTGGTCGGAAAGCCAAGGTGCGCGCGGGGCGGGGCGGGGCGCGCGAGGATCTGGGCGTGGTTATCGGTCCTGACAGGACGCTTACCGCGGTAAGAACCACTCCGGTGTGTATGGCGACGGAGACAGTGCCGCTCTTGCATGCCTCGTGTCCACCGCGGTCCCTAGGTGGACCGGGGGGAGGCCGGCTAGCCGACCACATGCAAGAGTGGGAACGGTTAACTCAGGACCGTTTAGTCTTGCGATGGCTTTCTGTCGGGTATCATCCAGAGTGGATGACAGGCCCGCCGTCGCGACTGTCTCTAGTGCCAGTCTGGACTCCCATTCCGAGAGATCCAGAGCAAAGGTTGTGTATCGAGGAGGAGATAAATTCCCTCATACAAAAGGGAGCTATTCAGCCGGCACAAAGGTGTCCGGGCTTCTATTCAACCCTGTTCTTAGTAACAAAACGCACCGGAGGGTGGAGACCGATTCTCAACCTCAAGCCATTGAACAAGTTCATCGAGACGCCCAGTTTCAAGATGGAAACGGTGCGCGCGGGGTTGGAGAGGGGGATGTGGACGGCGTCGATAGATTTGAAGGACGCTTATTTCCACATCCCCATCCACGGGAGTTTCTGTCGCTTCCTGAGATTTGCATTCCAGGGCAGACAGTGGGAATTCAGGGTGTTGCCCTTCGGAATTTCCACGGCTCCTCGGGTTTTCACCCGTGTGGTTCTTGCGATCACAGCATACCTCCGCAGGAGAAGCATAGCAGTCCACACGTACATAGACGACTGGCTGTTGAAAGCGCACACCCGGGAAAGTTTGTCGGCCAATCTGGAGATTGTTTTGAAAACTCTCACAGACTTAGGCTGGATGATCAATTTCCCAAAATCAGAGCTGACTCCATCCCAGAAGTTTGTTTACCTGGGGATGTTCTTCGATCTAGAGACAGGATATGTTTATCCTACTCAGGAGAGAGTTCAGAAACTCATCTCATTGATTCAGTCAGTGTACGACAGTCGTCATGTCCTGGCACGGGTTTACTTGAGAATGCTGGGGTTGATGGTTTCATTGGAACCAGTCATTCCTCAGGCCGCCTTACGCAGGCGGCCGATCCAGTTATTTCTCATGACACAATGGACCCAGAGTACAGGTTCGCTGGACTCGAATGTGTCAGTGTTGGCGCCTCTGATTCACCACCTGCAATGGTGGTTGAATACAGAGAATCTCTTGCCGGGGGTTTTGCTAACCCCTCCCCACCCTCAGGTGACTGTGTATACAGATGCATCGATGGAGGGCTGGGGAGCTTGCCTGGAAGAGTCCACGATATCAGGGCTTTGGAATCTGGAACAGTCAAAGGAACATATAAATCTACTGGAGCTAAAAGCAGTAGTCCTGGGCCTGGAACATTTCTTACAGAAAGTTCAGGGCAAGATTGTTCTTATTCGTTCAGACAACTCAACAGTTGTGACTTACATAAACCGCCAGGGCGGAACGAAGTCGCCCAGTCTCTGTATGATGACATGGAAACTGCTTTGTTGGTGTCTGGATCACCAGATTACCTTGAAAGCAGTTCATATTCCGGGAAGGTTAAACCTGCTAGCAGACTCATTGAGCCGAAGGATGAGTGTTTTACCCACGGAATGGCAACTAAATCAATGTGTGGCGGATCGTCTGTTCGACCATTGGGGGAAACCCAACATCGATTTGTTCGCAACGAAGAAGAATGCGAAGATGACGACGTACGTCTCTCCGATTCCGGATCCAAGCGCTTTCGCAACAGATGCGTTAGCTATCAGCTGGGGGAGAATGTATGCATACGCATTCCCTCCAGCAATCCTGATTCCAAAAATTCTTCAGAAAATCAGACAAGAGGAATGCCAAGTGCTTCTGATCGCCCCGGATTGGCCAAGCCGATCATGGTATACGGATCTGCTGGACCTTCTGGTCTGCAATCCGGTTCCTCTGCCTCTGATGGACGATATTATCTTCCAGGGCAAGGCCCTTCACAACAATCCGTCAATGTTCAGATTGACTGCGTGGATGTTGTCAAGGAATCTAGAATTAAGGAGGGCTTTTCTGAGCAAGCAGCCATGTTTATGGCCAAAGCCAGGAGGGGGTCAACCTCCAGAGCATATAATTATAAAATCAACAGATTTGCAGAATGGTGCTCAAAAAGATGTATTGATCCAATGGATTCATCTATTCAAGTAGTAGCTGATTTCCTCTGTCACCTCTATGATGCCTATAGCCTCAAGCCTAACTCTATTGCTGGTTATAAGTCAGCATTAATGTCTGTTATTCCTTGCTTGGCTATGAGGGGAAGTGATGAAGTAAATACATTAAATGTATTAATTAAAGGCATGGGCAATCTAAGACCAAGGAATCCACCTGTGATTCCGTCTTGGAGTTTATCGCTAGTGCTTCAAGTACTAGGTGATAAGCCTTTTGAACCACTTAGTTCCATTTCTATGAAACTATTAACACTGAAGACTGTTTTTAATTGCTGCGGCCTCGGCTAGGCGTAGGAGTGAAATTCATGCCTTATCAGCCGAGGATGACCGTTTTGTGGTTTCAGGGGAAGGCCTTAAGCTGCTACCTAGGATTAATTTCTTGGCTAAAAATCAGTCGTTGAAATATCCAGGTCAACCTATTATTTTGCCTGCTTTAACTAGATATGATCCTAATTCTAAAGCATGGTGTCCCGTCCGGGCGCTGCGCCGGTACAAACAACGTACGGCGGAGTGGCGCACCGACCAGTCAGCGTTATGGTTGTCATATATTGAACCCCATGGCAGGGCTTCTAAGGACACCATTTCCAGGTGGATTGTGGAATGCATTCAGTTTTGCCATAAATCCGCCACCGGGAAGCAGGTTGACGTGGCCAAGGCTCACAGTGTCCGCGGCGTAGTGACATCCACGGCCCTATTTAATGGGGTCCCTGTGGATGATATTATGTCGGTGGCTCAGTGGCACTGTGAGTCAAGTTTTACAGACCATTATCTCCGTGACACCTCTAATCCTCTCGCCTTGTCGATTTTGAAAAAATAAATCGGTTTATATTTTTTGAGGAGGTTTTTCCTCATTACTTATATATTTCACAATTAATTTATGGAAACACCCACTTTTTTGGGCCTGCATCAGTCTTTACCAATGGGAAGATGATGTCAGCAGCCATTTCAACAAGGTCAGTCTTGTTCATGTGTTGTCCGTTGTTGATTGTATTGTCACGATTACCCGTTATTAATATGGTGATGGTTTGTGTATTTGTGTGGTTCATTGTTGAGAGTTACGAAAATGGAGCTTTTTCGTCTCTGTCCTGTAGTACATGGCACTTGTACGTAGAGAGCGTATAGGACATTGAGGTCAGTCGACTCTTCCTCCCAGGAAGGAGGGGGGGGGGGAGCGCATATGACATTCGGTCATCTCTCATACATCGGTGGTGTTATCCGATGGTTAGTCAAATCCTGACTGTTTTTTCTTACAGTTTCAGAAGTTTAAGTGCCTTAAACGCAGAAAAGCGTATAGGGATGAGCTGGTCTTTTGACCTCGCCTCCCTCCCGCCAGATTCACTTTCGAATTCTGGCAATATCAAAAGTATTAGGGAGGTAAGTATACTCTTGAAGTGAAATAAACGAAATCTAGGATTTCTTTTTTCACGAGAGAGTTGATACTTACCTCCCTAGATACGGACCCGGCCTCTCCACCCCACAGAGGCTCGGTCTTCAGGCTCTTAATAGTTGCATGTGTGTCGGCCAATAATCTAGTCAGAGGAAGTGCTAGTCTGCGCATGCGCGGTGGTGGGGCTGGCATCCGCCAGACTACGCTCTGACTCCCTGCCCAGTAGGGGCACCTAACTGTTTTAAATCTGAGTGTTTATTGAGTGAAAGCCAATATTTAGCAATATCAAAAGTATTAGGGAGGTAAGTATCAACTCTCTCGTGAAAAAAGAAATCCTAGATTTCGTTTATACACAGCTAACTTTGTAATCCTTCTTAAAATTGTTTTACTATTACAAATGTTTCATAGTTAGAAGGTGAAATTACTATATTATCTAAACTGATAAGCTTAGTGTTATCTTATAAGCTGGCCCAAAGGACTGTTCATTGTCTTGTCCATCAAATCACTACTCCTTAATGATTGCACAGATTTTAACCAAACTTGAATAGAGGACCCTTGGGTGTCCCTTAATTTGTTCATTATTTAGTTTCTTAGTCAGTCACAAGCGAGTGTATTTCCGCCATTTCTGAACACATTGGAACCAAATTTGGCGGGTATGTTCCAATAGGCATCACCTGCCTTGTTGAAGAAAATGAAGTTGATTAGATGTCAAATACTGGGGTTATGCTCTTGGTAGTTTTAAAAATATTGCAAGTGCACATTTTAAAAACAATTACAAAGCGCAAGCCTCGTACTGGTCTCTAGGCTATTAATAGCTTTCCGGATAGGTAGTTGGATAGTGTGAGCGGCATTGGCTTCCGTACTAGAATACTGTAAAACCCTGCTCTAAAGGCCACCTCTATGTAATCTATAAAACCTGCAGCTATAGAAATTTCTTGCGCTTGTATCTACATATATGTTGGATTTTCCCAAATTTTCTGAAAATCTCTTAAAAGACTACTACTACTTTAGGACTGAGCAGATGGATTTCAACCAAACTTGCATGGAAGGACCCTAGACTGGCTAGCATCCAAATAATTTATCTGGAAATCTGATCAGACAATGTTTTCGGTAGCCATATAGGATTATTGGATTATCAAAAGAAATATAGGAAATGCTTCAGAATGCTACCGCTTAACCATTAGCACTCTGGTGTCACTTTCACGACTTCTTGAACCAGTTACAACTAGACTGGTGTAAATTTCTAAAACAATTTTGGTAGAAGACGTTGCTGTCTAAGACAACAACATCTTCCACCAAAATAGCCCCAGAAATGTACACTCAATTCAACTTTAAATCTAATTTGAAAACATGAAATTTTGATGGCAGAGTGGTAAGAGTTAATTACTATGTGAGATTTGAGCCAAACTTGGATGGACATACCAGTGAGTGGTAAAATTCTAAAAAGATTTCTAGAAATCTGATTGGTAAATTTTTCAGTTAGCCATTTTGGATTTCCATGTAAATTCTTGAGAAATGTTTTAAAAGACTACCTCATTAGGCTGATTTCAACAAAACTTGTCAAGAGTTTTACACTTTCCAAACATCTATACAAAACAGTGTATAACATTGTAATCTTGTTCAAGCAAGTTTATTGGACAATTTTGTCAGTGGTCAATAATGCCATGTGAGCGCTGCATGCCCCTTGGGCCTCTTGTTTTCATTTGCTGAGAGAAAGCCAAGAGAAGTTGCCGTTTATCTCCTTTGGCAGACATCTGAACAACCGGCTTTGTTACTTTGCCAGACACTTGGTTATTAAGATCTTTGTCTTTCTTTTCTGTCATTGGTGTCATGGTTGATGCGTTGTAATGTGTTTAACGGTTATACCATGGAGGGAAGAATTCATATTTGAGAAGTGAGAAATGTTATGCTTTATCAGGTCTATTGGACAATGTCTGGTACATGTCAACTAGTTAATCTATGCGAAAGACACCATCTATGATGGTGGGCATTGATTTCAGCAATCCCTGATCGTCACATCTATGATGGTGGGCATTGATTTCAGCAATCCCTGATCGTCATTCTTGTTTTAGCTCAACACAAGCTATTGTGATACCCAGCGCATTTACCATTATCATTGTCATCCAATTTGAGCTTAGCTCAACTTAGTATGTTTGTTTTGCTTCATCATACTCAGGACCATGTTTAATGACATGCACATGTTTAATGACATGCAGCCCTCCTGCAAGGGGGTGGGTCAGTAATTGTCTGATCATACCGGACGCAAACTTGGATACATGTTTTCCTATATTGAGAGTGCATAATGCAATGACCTTGGAGTCAACAGGTCAAAGTTCACTGTCACTGGTACCTTGATAAAAACCTGTAGTCTGTAGCGAAGCGGAGGATGGCGAGAAAGTGATCACAATGGCATGTGCTGTGCTGTATCATGTATCAAGAATTCGAAGAATGATCGTTTTTCAATAGTCAAATACTCTATGAAAGCTTTATCTAAACTCATCCAAATATTACAGTCAATACATTGAGTCTGTATCAAAATAAAATTGACTTTAAATTGGCTGTGTTGACATTGTTTATTTTTGTGCTTTTTGTCAAACTCTTTAACCATAGCTAAAGCTTTTCAATGACAAATTAGTTGCTAAAGAGGTATCAGATTTCAATAAATCTTTAAAGATTTATGATATATGATAATTATATGTAGTCTGCATCAAAATAACATTGATTTTAGATTATTTGCTTATTTTTAAGTCTTTTCCAGGGTGTACCACCGGTAGCCAACAAGCTGCTTGGTTAAGTCTTCAAGCTATGTTAATTTTATGGCTTGCCCATTGAGTAATATCATTGGTATTTTGATCAGGCAAGTAGTTTGCCTTTTCAACATAAAAACTCATTGGTGGTCAGTGTCTCTGTCAGGCCAAGCTGTCATTCTGTGACAGTGTATACTGACTTTGGCAAAAACGTCATTAACATTTTGCATTAAGCTCAACTTGTAACTTTCATCTATGTAAGTAGAAATATATTTTTCAAATTTCATAGTTCATTGTAGTTTCATAAAGTTAACCTCTCATGTTTACATTCCACCCACATTTCTGGTTTTTATATTACAGCTGCTTGATTTAACTCCTGGAGAACTTGAGTGGTTGGCCAACCACCTTGGCCATGATATCAACATTCACAGACTAGTCTACCGGCAGCATGAATCAACATTGGAATTGGCCAAAGTTTCAAAAATTCTGCTGGCGATAGAGAAGGGACAGGTGTCCCAGTTTCAGGGAAAACCACTGAAGGATATTGACATAGATGGTTTGTTTATTTTTACATTTAAAGTAGTATTCTAGTATTATTAGCTCACCTGGCCTGAAAGCTTTTGAACGTAAGACATTTTTCAACAAGAATTAGACACATGTTAAAGTTTTGTAAGAGACATCTAATTCAGCTAATTCATCAAGGACATGTCCTATCTCAATAAAGCGTTACAGATTTACTCTATACCATCATTGCATTCATTCTGCATCACAAGTAAAATAATTTTCAAATTTTTTCCATATTTTTAAAGCGTTTGAACTTAGACTTTTTCAAATAAATGTTAAAGTTTTTCAATTGATATATAATTCATCAAGGACTTGGCCGATCTCAACGAAACTTTACAGATTTACTCTATACCGTTATTGCATCCATTCTGCATTACAAGTAGAATGATTTTCAAATTTCCATGTTTTTACAGCAGTTGAGCTTAGACTATTTTTGAACAAGAATTACATTTACACGATTTAGATAAATGTTAAAGTTTTTTAAGAGACATTTAATTCATCAAGGGCTTATCTGATCTCAATAAAACTTTACAGATTTACTCTATGCCAGCATTGCATCCATTCTGCATCATAAGTAAAATGATTTTCAAGTTTTTCCATATTTTTACTCCGTTTAAACACTTTTTCAACAAGAAATAGAAATATTAGATAAATGTTAGTTTTTAAAAAGATTTTTAATTCATCAAGGGCTTATCCAATCTCTTCCAATCTCGTAGTTTCAGTTTGCTTTTACAAAATAAGGCTTAGTGTTCAACGGACGAACATATCAGGGCTCGACATGTAGACCATGTCCTTTCTAGGTTGCTGATGCGGCAGCCGTCATGGATTTCGGCCGAAGCTTAGAAACAGCTTTAGAAATATCTGAAAACTATTGGACGAATTCAACCAAATATGGCAGGAAGCATCCTATGATCAAATGAAATAGATCCCTCAACCTGACCAGTTGTCAGCTGTTCAGTTACATCATTTGCACAAAAACCTATTTCTCCAGAACAGCTGAATGGATCAAGCTGAAATTTGGTGAATAGCATAGAATGGGACTAAGGGTCATTCAAGTTTATTCATGGGAAGTTGATTCGTAAAAAAAACTGGGAACCATTGACAAAAAATTAATTGAGCAATACTAAAATATCCACGCTGCAAAAATGAAGTTCATTCTATGTTAAACCCCAAAGTTATGGTTCTTTCTAAAAAGTGGGCATAACCTTGTGTAAAGTTTTCCTTTAAATGACTTCTCAATAACCGATTTCAACCAAAATCTTTTCTGAAACCACTACTGCAATTGGTCTCATACTCAATGAATTTTGTATAAATATGGCACATAGATTCAGATTTGGCGGCCATATAGATGACTTGTCAGTCAGTTAAGCTATAGTGATCACCCACCGCCCGGCGTCCATCTGTCTCTGTCACGCCGTCCATCCGTACTTGTGTTCGTCTATGCGTCATTAACAATTGTGGCACGTTTTGTTAGTTCTGGATAGATTTTGATCAAACTTGGTCAAGATGATCTTATTGGCATCTAGTTTGGGCATTAGGAAAATGAGGCTGATTCGATGATAAACAGCAGGATTATCTCCCTGGTAAATTTTCTTCACTGCGGCCCAATGGGGGAAAATATTACTTTGCTGGCACATTTCATCATTTTTAGGGCTATTGACTTCTAACTTTGGTGATGGATACATATGGCCATCAGCTACTGTCCATATAAGAACTCGGTCAGTTTGACTTAGTTTCCCGGAAATATAGGTCAAAAGTCAAATTTGTAATTGGAAACAATAGTAAATTATTCAGCCTGTATTTTTGTCATTTGTTGAACAATTTTGATCAAATCTGGTCAAAATGATTATATTGGCACCAAATATCTTCATTATGAAAATGAGGCCGATTACACATCAAACAGCGGAGTTATCACCCATGTAAATTTTCTTCAATATGTGACCAATTTTAGCCATTTGTTGATGGATTAAAGCCAAATTTGGCAGACATGTTACTTTTGGTAATATCTATTTGGGCTATGAAATGAAGTGGTCATGCCTTGAAATAGCAGGGTTATTGCCCTTGGTAGATTTTCAAAGTGTTGAAGCTTATAGGTAAAATATGATTGTGCCTCATTTCGTTATTTGTCAGTAGCTTAAATCAAAATTTGGCAAATATCTACAATTATGCAATATCTATTTGAGTTATGGAGATGAAGTAGCCATACCTTGAAATAGCGGAATTATTGGCCTTGGTAGATTTTCTAAGTATTGCTTAGTATTATCTGTTGAAAGCATGCATATGAAGAGGTCATACCTTTAAACCAAGGCCATAACTAGTTTATTAGCTCACCTGGCCTGCTGTGTTGGTCATATTGTTTCAAATTTATTCAAAGATGTCTTGGTGACCATCTTCGATTTTGTGTTTTTCGAAACATCTTTAAAACTCTCAGAACGGTAACAGGTGATACATGTTACAAAAACTCAAGAAACATTATCTAGTGCAATACCTGAACTACATTTATTCTGGAAACCCAGAGTGGCTTGGCATCTGTCATGTTGCTCAAGTTGCCCAGTAGCCAGTTGTATCAGGCGAGCAATACAGGCCCTCTGGGGATATTGTTCAAATGCTAATGGTCCAGGTGAGAATCACACAACCTTGGCATCTTGTTGTTGTGCAAAATTTTACTTATTGTTAGCCAGATGTAAGTAAAGTAAAGCTGTTTAACTCTTTAATGACCATACTGGCATAACACGGCTCTGTAGTGGGCTTGAAAAAATATTTAAAGCTGACACAGCTGACACAGCTGACACAGCTGACACAGCTGGATGGTGACAGAAATGATGATGAGGAAGAGAATGAGAGACACCCAGTACGCAAATCTGTATTTTTCCAAATAAATAAAATTTTCTAAATTTGTCGGTTTACAGACAAATATTTTTGAAAACTTACAATTGGATTGACTGGCTCTGGTATCGAGCCAGTCAATCCAGTTGAAGTTTATAAAAATATTTGTCTGTTAACCTTCAAAATTAGAAAATTTTATTTATTTGGAAAAATGTGGCCTTGAAAGGGTTAAAAATAATTTGAGCAAGAACATTATTTCCTTAAACTTGTTTGAGGATTTTGTGAGACCAAATCTGTATTTCAGTGGATGCCACCGATGTCAGTGAAGAAGCAGAAACCAATAGATTTACTCCTGGAGATGCTGCAAATGGTAATGAATATATTACTAAAAGGGATATTTTAAATAAATATAGTTACATTAATACCAGAAAAGCACTATTTTAACATCCTCAGATGAGTCCTAAACTAATCTTAATGTGAGTGAGAAAACTGACAGTGAAGTGAACATTGTGCAGGTGAAATGGACATTGAGCAGTCAACCATTATTGTCCTATTCCTGCTTGCTGCTTGGCAAGATTGAGAATGGAAAGTGCATTATGCTGACATTCAGTGAAGCAGGCTTTTTCCTCAAATGTGTAAAACTTTATGTTATTTCTGAGAATACAATCAAAATTTAAATCCAATCGGTCTAGATCTGTGTTTTTAACTCACCTGGGTGAGCTTAATATGCGATGTCGATTTGTCTGTCCTGCATCCGTCACCCGTCAACAATTGTGGCACATTTTGCCATTTGATAATGGATTTATATCTAAGGGAGTTATGAAAATGATGTGGATATACCTAATGAAAACAGAATTATGACCCTTGATAGATTTTCACAGTATTGAATCCTATGGGGAAAATACATAGTGGCATGTTTTGCTATTTGATGATGGATTAAAAACAAATTTGGTAGAAATGTTTCTTTAGGCAATATGTCTGCTTCTATCATTGAAATTTACTTGAGTTAGGGTTACTCTGACCTCTTGATGCCTCAGTAAAACGTGCATTGTAGGTTATTAGCTCACATGGCTGAAACTATGTTGGAAGGACCTTAGGGTGGTGACCTCCAGGAATTCTATTCAGAATTTTGATTTCGATTGGTCCAGCTTGTTTTCTATAACCTTGAGTTAGCTCCTTTGGGGCATGAGACAAGTAATGGGTTAAGAGATGTGCTCAACTATAGTATTATTGTTTGTTCAAACGTGTAATGACAAACACATCACTTAAACATTACAGGTGCTAATGATGATGATGATGATGAGGAGGAGGAGGAGATTGATGGACACCCACTACGCAAATCTGTGCCTATGCATCGGAAACGAAGAAAGCTGACACAGCTGGATGGTGACAGAAATGATGATGAGGAAGAGAATGAGAGACACCCAGTACGCAAATCTGTGCATCAGAAACGAAGAAAGCTGACACAGCTGGATGGTGACAGAAATGATGATGAGGAAGAGAATGAGAGACACCCAGTACGCAAATCTGTGCATCAGAAACGAAGAAAGCTGACACAGCTGGATGGTGACAGAAATGATGATGAGGAAGAACCATGCCCAGTACGCAAATCTGTGCAGCAGATGCAGCAGAAACGAAGAAAGCTGACACAGCTGGATGGTGACAGAAATCAGAATGACATTGAGGAGTTCATATTCTCAGAGTGAGTACATTAAATGGAATAATAGAGACTAGAGCATGAACATGTTTAGCAATGCTATCATTTATTGATATTAGGTATCGCTTTTCCCACTACAAATGCGACAGCGTCAACGTTAACGTTTGTGTAAGGTTTTTGCTTCATGTCCTCTATCTTTGGAATGTAGTATGTTAATCAAACAAAATTTGGACATGACTACCCACATATCCTGTATCTTTGAAATGCAGTAATCAAATAATACTTTTTCCGGTGTTTGAACTGATTGATTAGTCTTGTACCATTTGCTTGTATTTAAGTCTTGCCCAGGGCCAGTAGTCATTGTACTGCAGGTGTCCTACAAGCAGTCAAGCTTTATGGATCAGTCTTCAAGCTATGGCTTGCGTGTTAGGTAATTTCACTTCAAGAGTATACTTACCTCCCTAATACTTTTGATATTGCTAAATATTGGCTTTCACTCAATAAACACTCAGATTTAAAACAGTTAGGTGCCCCTACTGGGCAGGGAGTCAGAGCGTAGTCTGGCGGATGCCAGCCCCACCACCGCGCATGCGCAGACTAGCACTTCCTCTTTGCTAGATTATTGGCAAAGAGATCACACATGTTTTTTTGTTCAATAGCTTTTTCGCTCTCTTAAACTGTTTAAGTGGTGTTTGTTTGGAGTGTTAGTCACTTTTTTGGATGGCGGATAGGGATGTAGCCCTTGTGGTCCATTGATTAATTGTGACATATGTAAGCACTGGGGGGGCGAGTTAATGTCCGAATTCTTGTGCTGCTTACAGGCGACGGACAAGGTGGTAGAGGAGGAGAAGAAGAAGAAGAAGCGGAAACGAGAGGTTGTAAGTAGGAAGGGTAAGGGGAAGGTCTCGTCCGCGGTGGATATGGAGACCTTCCGGACCGAGATGTTGGGAGAGATGAAGAGGACAATAAAAGATTTGGTTCCAGGGTTGCTTCGTGGCATGCTTCCTGGACCAGATCCTTTATTGTCCTCATCATCGGCTTCGGAGCAGGTAATCCCCGCCTCTGGATCGATTTTCCTTAGTCCGCTTCCGTTGTCCGACGATTCAGAGGTGGCCCCATTAGAGGGGGCGTTCCACGGCCCTGGCAGCAGGCTTATTGCCGCGCCGATAGGGGACCGTGGACGGTTGTCGCTGGAACCCGCTGGCTGCTTATCAGTCCAGGGGTATCCGCACGCCGCGGTGGCCAGTACCTCCTATGGCACCGTTCCTGGTCAGCCCGGGTTAGCTCTCTTTGCTGACCCGGGGTCTAATCTTTCTGACCAGGGTGATGAGGATTACCTGCTAGGGTCGCCGTCTGACGACGTGGACATGGATGAAGACGTTTGTGCACCCCTCGCGGGGAATACAGGCGCTTTTTTCCACGGTATTACTCACCCTGGAGTAAGGTCCGCGGTTCAGGTGGTGGCCCAGGGCGCTGCTGATGGCCAGCGGTACCGCATACCTCGGCTTGCCGAGAGTGTAGCTGGTGCTGGCCGGGCCCGTGGTAGGGCTATATATACCCCGCGCTCTACCGCGGTGCCTGCTCCTGGTCAAACCAGTGATATTCTCATGCCGGTGCTGTCAGGCCCGCATGTTTTCCCTGGCTTGCCAGGTGTATCAGCGTACCCGCCGTCAAGCTCTACTGCTTGCGCTCAGGAGGAAGACGAAGGACCCCGTCTTGTAGAGCGCTCGCAGTTAGCCACGGAGGAGGATTGGTGTGACGCTTGCCAGTGGTTGGTGAGCGTTAGGCCTGATCTGCCCGTGGAGCAGTCGGCTAGCCACCGTGTTCACACGCCGTGGTTAGCTGGGAAACCAACTGCTAACGCTATGCCTTCTCTGCCGCTGGCGGAGCATGTCGTTGACATGTTCAAGGCGGCGGAGTCGTCCATTAACACGAGTGGACGTCTCGCGAAGGCCCCTCGCGAGGTGGCCAGGCGTTGTCGCATCATGCCCCTGGACTACCAGCGGTACGGTGTGGTACCCAAGCCCAGCGTGGATGACCGCGCGGCTTTGGGTGAGGATACGCGGCCAGGCTCCCGTTCTGACGCGGGGGTCTTGTGCGCGAACGCGTTGCGTTCGGCGAATACCGCGTTGCGTGATGCGGAGGAGAGTGGGAGGGCTTCGATTGCCGCTCTGTCCCACGTCTCCCAGCTGTTACAGGGGGTAGTAACGGCATCCGCATCGCGCCAGCCAGGCCCGCTCGCGGTCCAGCGAACCATCCAGGATGGTATTAACCTGGCGCTGGACTGTATGACGCGGGCGGTGACCAGGAGTGTCCGGGCAAGACGCACATTTGCCCTGGACAATCTGTGCCCGTCTCAGGACCTGTATAATAGGCTACTCCGTACGCCTATGACGGGTCCTGGTCTTTTTGGAGGTGAGGGATGTCGCCACCTCCAGGAGACGGTCACCCTGGCGAACAGTTTGAGGTGCTGCGTCGTGCTAACGTTCGCGCCGCGGCCCCTGCGTATCGTCCCCTGCAGGCTCGAGGTGGTGCTGGCCAAGTCAGAGGCCAGCCGCCGTCGCAGCGCCGGCCTCGGCCGCGTGCGATTCGGCCAGCAGTGAGGGGGGCGCAGGCTCCTCAGCCGCCGTCAGCCAGGCAGCCGCCCGTGCACCGAGGTGCGCGCGGGGCGGGGCGGGTCGCGCGAGGATCTGGGCGTGGTTATCGTTCCTGACAGGGCGCTTACCGCGGTAAGGACCACGCCGGTGTGTATGGCGACGGAGACAGTGCCGCTCTTGCATGCCTTGTGTCCACCGCGGTCCCTAGGTGGACCGGTGGGAGGCCGGCTAGCCGACCACATGCAAGAGTGGGAACGGTTAACTCAGGACCGTTTAGTCTTGCGATGGCTTTCCGTGGGGTATCATCCAGAGTGGATGACAGGCCCGCCGTCGCGACTGTCTCTGGTGCCAGTCTGGACTCCCATTCCGAGAGATCCAGATCAAAGGTTGTGTATCGAGGAGGAGATAAATTCCCTCGTACAGAAAGGAGCTATTCAGCCGGCACAAAGGTGTCCGGGCTTCTATTCAACCCTGTTCTTGGTAACAAAACGCACCGGTGGGTGGAGACCGATTCTCAACCTCAAGCCATTGAACAAGTTCATCGAGACGCCCAGTTTCAAGATGGAAACGGTGCGCTCGGTGTTGGCGGGGTTGGAGAGGGGGATGTGGACGGCGTCGATAGATTTGAAGGACGCTTATTTCCACATCCCCATCCACAGGAGTTTCTGTCGCTTCCTGAGATTTGCATTCCAGGGCAGACAGTGGGAATTCAGGGTGTTGCCCTTCGGAATTTCCACGGCTCCTCGGGTTTTCACCCGTGTGGTTCTTGCGATCACAGCATACCTCCGCAGGAGAAGCATAGCAGTCCACACGTACATAGACGACTGGCTGTTGAAAGCGCACACCCGGGAAAGTTTGTCCGCCAATCTGGAGATTGTTTTGAAAATTCTCACAGACTTGGGCTGGATGATCAATTTCCCAAAATCAGAGCTGACTCCATCCCAGAAGTTTGTTTACCTGGGGATGTTCTTCGATCTGGAGACAGGATATGTTTATCCTACTCAGGAGAGAGTTCAAATACTCATCTCGTTGATTCAGTCAGTGTGCGACAGTCGTCATGTCCTGGCACGGGTTTACTTGAGAATGCTGGGGTTGATGGTTTCGTTGGAACCAGTCATTCCTCAGGCCGCCTTACGCAGGCGGCCGATCCAGTTGTTTCTCATGACACAATGGACCCAGAGTACAGGTTCGCTGGACTCGAATGTGTCAGTGTTGGCGCCTCTGATTCACCACCTGCAATGGTGGTTGAATACAGAGAATCTCTTGCTGGGGGTTTTGCTAACCCCTCCCCACCCTCAGGTGACTGTGTATACAGATGCATCGATGGAGGGCTGGGGAGCTTGCCTGGAAGAATCCACGATATCAGGGCTTTGGAATCTGGAACAGTCACAGGAACATATAAATCTACTGGAGCTAAGAGCAGTAGTCCTGGGCCTGGAACATTTCTTACAGAAAGTTCAGGGCAAGATTGTTCTTATTCGTTCAGACAACTCAACAGTTGTGACTTACATAAACCGCCAGGGCGGAACGAAGTCGCCCAGTCTCTGTATGATGACATGGAAACTGCTTTGTTGGTGTCTGGATCACCAGATTACCTTGAAAGCAGTTCATATTCCGGGAAGGTTAAACCTGCTAGCAGACTCATTGAGCCGAAGGATGAGTGTTTTACCCACGGAATGGCAACTAAATCAATGTGTGGCGGATCGTCTGTTCGACCATTGGGGGAAACCCAACATCGATTTGTTCGCAACGAAGAAGAATGCGAAGATGACGACGTACGTCTCTCCGATTCCGGATCCAAGCGCTTTCGCAACAGATGCGTTAGCTATCAGCTGGGGGAGAATGTATGCATACGCATTCCCTCCAGCAATCCTGATTCCAAAAATTCTTCAGAAAATCAGACAAGAGGAATGCCAAGTGCTTCTGATCGCCCCGGATTGGCCAAGCCGATCATGGTATACGGATCTGCTGGACCTTCTGGTCTGCAATCCGGTTCCTCTGCCTCTGATGGACGATATTATCTTCCAGGGCAAGGCCCTTCACAACAATCCGTCAATGTTCAGATTGACTGCGTGGATGTTGTCAAGGAATCTAGAATTAAGGAGGGCTTTTCTGAGCAAGCAGCCATGTTTATGGCCAAGGCCAGGAGGGGGTCAACCTCCAGAGCATATAATTATAAAATCAACAGATTTGCAGAATGGTGCTCAAAAAGATGTATTGATCCAATGGATTCATCTATTCAAGTAGTAGCTGATTTCCTCTGTCACCTCTATGATGCCTATAGCCTCAAGCCTAACTCTATTGCTGGTTATAAGTCAGCATTAATGTCTGTTATTCCTTGCTTGGCTAAGAGGGGAAGTGATGAAGTAAATACATTGAATGTATTAATTAAAGGCATGGGCAATCTAAGACCAAGGAATCCTCCTGTGATTCCGTCTTGGAGTTTATCGCTAGTGCTTCAAGTACTAGGTGATAAGCCTTTTGAACCACTTAGTTCCATTTCTATGAAACTATTAACACTGAAGACTGTGTTTTTAATTGCTGCGGCCTCGGCTAGGCGTAGGAGTGAGATTCATGCCTTATCAGCCGAGGATGACCGTTTTGTGGTTTCAGGGGAAGGCCTTAAGCTGCTACCTAGGATTAATTTCTTGGCTAAAAATCAGTCGTTGAAATATCCAGGTCAACATATTATTTTGCCTGCTTTAACTAGATATGATCCTAATTCTAAAGCATGGTGTCCCGTCCGGGCGCTGCGCCGGTACAAACAACGTACGGCGGCATGGCGCACCGACCAGTCAGCGTTATGGTTGTCATATATTGAACCCCATGGGAGGGCTTCTAAGGACACCATTTCCAGGTGGATTGTGGAATGCATTCAGTTTTGCCATAAATCCGCCACCGGGAAGCAGGTTGACGTGGCCAAGGCTCACAGTGTCCGCGGCGTAGTGACATCCACGGCCCTATTTAATGGGGTCCCTGTGGATGATATTATGTCGGTGGCTCAGTGGCACTGTGAGTCAAGTTTTACAGACCATTATCTCCGTGACACCTCTAATCCTCTCGCCTTGTCGGTTTTGAAAAAATAAATCGGTTTATATTTTTTGAGGTGATTTCCTCATTACTTATATATATCACAATTAATTTATGGAAACACCCACTTTTTTGGGCCTGCATCAGTCTTTACCGATGGGAAGATGATGTCAGCAGCCATTTTCAACAAGGTCAGTCTTGTTCATGTGTTGTCCGTTGTTGATTGTATTGTCACGATTACCCGTTATTAATATGGTGATGGTTTGTGTATTTGTGTGGTTCATTGTTGAGAGTTACGAAAATGGAGCTTTTTCGTCTCTGTCCTGTAGTACATGGCACTTGTACGTAGAGAGCGTATAGGACATTGAGGTCAGTCGACTCTTCCTCCCAGGAAGGAGGGGGGGGGGAGCGCATATGACATTCGGTCATCTCTCATACATCGGTGGTGTTATCCGATGGTTAGTCAAATCCTGACTGTTTTTTCTTACAGTTTCAGAAGTTTAAGTGCCTTAAACGCACAAAAGCGTATAGGGATGAGCTGGTCTTTTGACCTCGCCTCCCTCCCGCCAGATTCACTTTCGAATTCTGGCAATATCAAAAGTATTAGGGAGGTAAGTATACTCTTGAAGTGAAATAAACGAAATCTAGGATTTCTTTTTTCACGAGAGAGTTGATACTTACCTCCCTAGATACGGACCCGGCCTCTCCACCCCACAGAGGCTCGGTCTTCAGGCTCTTAATAGTTGCATGTGTGTCAGCCAATAATCTAGTCAGAGGAAGTGCTAGTCTGCGCATGCGCGGTGGTGGGGCTGGCATCCGCCAGACTACGCTCTGACTCCCTGCCCAGTAGGGGCACCTAACTGTTTTAAATCTGAGTGTTTATTGAGTGAAAGCCAATATTTAGCAATATCAAAAGTATTAGGGAGGTAAGTATCAACTCTCTCGTGAAAAAAGAAATCCTAGATTTCGTTTATACCATGGGTATTTTGATCTTGCAACTAAGTAGTTTGCCTTATCAAGATAAGACTGCATCCGGTGGTCAGTTTCTGTTTAGGTTTTAGCTGTGTATTCTGTGACAATAATATACAAGACAAAGGTGTTACAAGGACTATGACTCTGATATTTATGTAACATGTCTACAACAGAAGATAACAAATATCTTGTCTTGTATATTATTGGTGTAGAAATGTTACATAAATACCGGATTTATAGTCCTTGGAACACCTTTGGCAGCCATCTTGAAATCAGTTTTTGGATGATAACTCCACTACATTGTGCCATTTATCAGATCTCTGATACATTATTTTGCCTGATTTTCTAGGCTCATCTTCTCTTACAGTTTTCATCACAGACGTCAAACTTGGCACACTTGTGGGACCCATGTGACTTGTTGGTATATTGTTTTTTTGTCAAGTCCTATGCAAAAGCATCGGATGGCTCGACATAGCGATCCAAAATGCGTGCAGCATCCGACAAATGTTAAACAAATTTTAACTGACATTTATTTCATCAAGGACTTGTTCGATCTCAATGAAACTTAACAGATTTATTCAATACCATCATTGCATCCATTCCGCACCATGAGTAAAATTGTTTTCAAATTTTTTCCAGATTTTTACAGCGTTTGAACTTAGACAATTTTTCAAAAGGAATTACAAGTATTAGATATATGTTAAAGTTTTATGAGAGACATCTAATTCATCAAGGGCTTATCCGATCTCAATGAAACTACAGATTGACTGTATACCACCATTGCATCCATTCTGTATCAGAAGTAAAATAATTTTTTTCAGATTTTTACAGCGTTTGAACTTTGTCTATTTTAACATGAAGCAAATATCCATGTTTTCCTTAACACCATATGAAGACTTAAGTCCATACCTACTAGCTACATGTAGGACAAATTTCATGAAAATCTGAAGGGGTTCATTTTGTAGAGCCACACATTAAAATACCATCAAATTAAATTTTTTTTTTTTAAATGACAATTTTTGGACCAACATTAATCTGAACTGGATAATACATCGGCTTTGATACATTTTTAGCTCACCTGGCCTGGAAGGCCAAGTGAGCTTATGTCGTGGCGATCGTCCGTCGTGTGTCCGTCCATCCATCAACTTTTCCTTTAAACGACTTCTCAAGAACTGCCAGGCCGATTTCAATTATATGTGGCAGGAAGCATCCTTAGGGCATAGGGATCCAAGTTTGTTCAAATGAAGCTGATTGGCCAATTAGGCCGGCGGCCATCTTGGATTTTGGCCGATTTTTAGAAATGTCTTTAAAAATCTCCGAAACCGCTTGAGGGATTGAAGGAAACCTCATGAAATTTGATCTAGGGCAAGAGCTCAAACAAATTTGTTCAAGGGAACTTAATTGGTCAAATAGTTTGGTGGCCATCTTGGTTGACCTAGTTTTAGCGAAAATAACTTCTCCAGAACCGCTGAATGGATCAGGCCAAAATTTGGCAGATATGATTAGGAACTAAGGGCCGGTAAAGTTTGTTCAAGAGAAGTTGATCCATCAAAAATCATGGCCACCGTTGGCCAATCAAAATATAGCATGTTTGGCGGCCATATTGGATTTTTTTATTTGATGGATTTTGAGGCCGAAATTG
Source organism: Chaetoderma sp. LZ-2023a (assembly GCA_034401795.1). Taxonomy (NCBI): domain Eukaryota; kingdom Metazoa; phylum Mollusca; class Caudofoveata; order Chaetodermatida; family Chaetodermatidae; genus Chaetoderma; species Chaetoderma sp. LZ-2023a. Next base: position 511,858 of record JAVVLW010003263.1, on the reverse strand, counting down.
GTTTTATATAGGTTTTTGGGTATTCTGATCTCAAATTTGCAATTTTCGAAGCTGTCAGATAAACGGTTTGGTGGCCATTTTGGATCATTTTCACACCAAAAGCTCCCATACTAAGGCAATGGGAAATTTAAAATATCTTCTTCTCGAGAACTTCTGGGCCGATTTCAATTATATTTGGTATGAAGCATCCTTAAGGCATAGAGATTCAAGTTTGTTCAAACGAACCCAATCGGCCCGTTTGGCCGGCGACCATCTTGGATTTTGGCCGATTTTTAGAAATGTCTTTAAAAATATTCTCCCAAACCATTTGAGGGATCGATTCAAAACCCACAAATTTGATCTAGGGTAAATGCTGAATCAAGTTTGTTCAAGGGAACTTGATTGACTAAATGGTTCAGCGGCCATCTTGGATGACCTAGTTTTCACAAAAATGGCTACTTCCCCAGAACCGCTGAAATGATCAGGCCAAAATTTGTGATATATAATCAACAACTAAGGCCGATTAATGTTTGTTCAAGAGAAGTTGATTCGTCAAAAAAGATGGCCGCGGTGGACCAATCAAAATATAGTGTTTGGCAGCCATATTGAATTTTTTTATTTGATGGATTTTGAGGTCGAGATTCGTTTTATGTGGGTTTTTGGGTATTCTGATCTCAAATTTGCAATTTTTGAAACTGTCGAATAAATGGTTTGGCAGCCATCTTGGATCATTTTCCCTTTTCCAAAAGCTCCCATACTAAAGCAATGGGAAATTTAAAATGTCTTCTCGAGAACTACTGGGCCGATTTGAATTATATTGGGCAGAAAGCATCCTTATGGCATAGAGATTTCATTTTGTTCAAACGAAGCCGATCGGCCAATTTGGCCATTGGCCATCTTGGATTTTGGCCAATTTTTAGAAATGTCTAGAAATCTCGTTCTCTGAAATGGCTTGGGGGATCGATTCAAAACATATGAAACCTCATCTAGGCAAAGAGGTTAGCCAAGTTTGTTCAAGATGACTTGGTTGACCGAATGGTTCGGTAGCCATCTTGGATGACCTAGTTTTCCCGAAAACGACTTCTCCAGAACCGCTGAATGGATCAGGCCAAAGTTTGAGAGATATGATTAGGGACTAAGGGCCATTAAAGTTTGTTCATGGGAAGGTGCTCCGTCAAAAAACATGGCCGCCGTGGGCCAGTCAAAATGTAGCGTGTTTGGTGGACATATTGGATTTTTTATTTGATGGATTTTGAGACCAAAATTGGTTCTATATATGTTTTTGGGTATTCTGAGCTCAAATTTACAATTTTCAAAACTGTCGGATAAACGGTATGGCGGCCATCTTGGATAATTTTCTCATCAGAAGCTCCCATGCTAAAGTAATGGGAAATTTAAAATGTCTTCTCGAGACCTGCCAGGCCGATTTCAATTATATTTGGCAGGAAGCATCCTTAGGGCATAAGGATCCAAGTTTGTTCAAATGAACCCGATCGGCCAATTTGCCCAGCGGCCATTTTGGATTTCGGCCAATTTCAGGAAATGTCTTTAAAAATCTCCGAAACCACTTGGGGAATCTTCATCTAGGCCAAGAGGTAAGCCAAGTCTGTTCAATAGGACTTTATTAACCAAATGGTTCGGTAACCATCTTGGATGACCTGGTTTTCACGGAAATGACTCCTCCAGAACCGCAGAAGGGATCAGGCCGAAATTTGGGGCATTAAAATTTGTTCAAAGGAAGTTGATCCATCAAAAAAACATGGGCGACGTGGGGCAATCAAAATGTAGTGTGTTTGGCAGCCATATTGCACTTGCAAAAATGTCCACAAACTCATTTAAAAGTAGAGTTGGGCGGTATTGATATTTACATGACGGTATCGGTACCATAAAAGAATACCGCGGTACCATGGTATACTGTCATCTGAGCTTGGGGCATGCCAAGAAATTAGAACAAATTTTCCCATTTCCTTTTCACTTCCATCTCCAATCAACGGTAAATATAGGTAAAATAAATAAATCGGCTTCCTGATTTAGAGAAGAAAAACATGGCTATTGCGACTGTTTAGTTTCACGATTTTATTAGGTCACTATTTTTATTGATGTAATATCATTCACGGGAATATCGGTCAACGTGAGTGGTCGACTCGCTAACTATAACCCGCTGTTTGAGACATTGGGGCGCACTATTTTCAATTAATGCGTGCGACCAGCAAACGGCACATTTTATTTTGGCAGTCGAGCGCTTTGATAAACAGAGTCTAGACAAAATCTGTGAGTATTTAAACGGGGCGAGTGTTGTACTCTTTTATTTCTGTTGGAGTCGTATATTCTGTTACTCACGAAAACAGGCCTATATACACACATATAACACAACATTGAATATAGCCGATTCCAAAGCTCCTGATAATTACCGAGTACCCGATGTGCAGACTCATTACTCGCCATGTTTCACGTGAACAATGCGTGTAAAAAGCTATTTCCGCGAACTTCCGACGTGTAGCCAGTTGAAAAACTAATTACAAAAACTAAAGCACTATAATTTTAGGTGTCATTACTTAAACTGGATTTAATCCTTAAAGAAATTTCTTAAAACAAGCCAGAAAAATAAAAAATAACGACTTCAACACTGCTCGTTCTTAATAAAATAGCAAATACTACGTTTTAGTAAATTTTCATTGATAAATTCAACATAGTAATGTATTTTCCCACGGTCTAGTTCATGAACAACCAATCAGATATGTCTTTGCGAGATCGCTGTTGCGTTTGAATAGCACGCATTTTGTATGTTATTTTGTTATTCTAGCGTGTTTGTTCGGTGACAAAATGCTTGGAGTAATAAATTACAAATAATAGAAACGGGAATAGGGAATATATTATAGTGTAATTACTACCGGCAGACGGACAGAGAATGACTTTAGATGTTTTAAATAAAGCAATTTTACCGTGAAACTTTCAAGACGTACGTTTGACATACAATTCTGCCTGTCATTATTTTGTAATTGACGTCTTAATGTTTGTTTTTACAACGACCCTTTCACCTCAACTCGGCTAATAGGTAGGGATGCCTGTATTTTTGGCACTATTAGCACCTATTTACTCTTGGTCAAGGCAGATTTTATGAATATATTTCTCAAATATTGCTCAAACATTATGGACGGTATTCACGGTATTTGGAAATGTCAACGGTCACGGTATCGGTTCTCGGTATACCGCGGTCCTCACGTCAGACCGCCCAGCTCTATTTAAAAGACTGCTAAACCACCCACCAACAACTTTGACAAAAATTGATGGTGCTCCAGGTGAGCGACTAAACTAAACTACATAACAATACTAATCAACCATAATTAAAGATGATTTTGAGATTCTGACAAATTATAGGAAGTTTCTCAATTCTGGTAAAAAATGTCAAATTTGATGATGTGGCACATTTTGCTGATGGATACTATCATAACCACACATACCATATTACTAATATTGGGTTTACTTGAACTGCTACATATAAACTCTAGAGACCTGAAGTTTTACCCCTATAGCATTATGTACTGAGATATAGCTCACTGAAAATTGCAAAATCATCAACAAACATTTTGACCATTTTCACCAGGGGTGGGCAACTTCCAATATTTCTGAAACTATTTGATATAATGACATAAAATTTTTGAAATGTTCATTTTAGATCATGTTTATCAAATTGGGGGAGTTTTAACAAAATCTGAGACTATGACAGTATAATTCTTCTGTAATTTGGTTGATCTTACATGAATGACCCAGCTATGCCATGCCCCCTTTGCAAAATTCGAATGTTGCATAATGACATGTGCCATCGCCCAATGGGACCCAGAGTGATATCCTATATTCGCACCAACAACCAATGATACAGTGATACAATGATACATTCATGTCTATTGCCAATGGAACCATGACCAATGACCAATATTCATGTCAATGGAATCATGACTGATATCCAATATCCATACCACTAGTCAATGGCCAATTGTCAAATGATCTAGGACAGATATCCAATATCCATGACATTGGCTAATTAATACAATTTTGCATCTATGCTATTGTACATCCGTTTGTAAAATTTGAATGTTACATGAGTTAATGTGCCATTGGCTGATGCGGCCAACACTGCTAGCCAATATTTGAACCATTGGCCAATACAGCAGGACCAATATCATTAGCCAATATGACCAAAACTGATACCCAATATCCATGCCATTAGTCAATAAATGGGTCATTGACCAATGGTCCAGGACTGGTATTATATTATCTGAACCATTGGCCAATGAGGCCATGGCCAATATTCAATATCTGTGCCATTGCATAATAGAACTCGGACTGATATATAATATCCATTCTTGCAAACATATTTCAACTATTCTTTCAGGGGTGTTTCTGCGTCATGTCAGGTGGAAGAGGATGAAGCTGGCGATCCTACATATGGTAATATACAATCATCTCATTCTTATTGAAAAGCCTTTTTAGCTCACTGTTCGAAGAACAGAAGAGCTAATGGATTACCCTGCATGTCGGCATCAGCTACCAATTTTTTAAAGCTTTATGTGTAGGTAGGTCTGCTATGGCTAAGCTATTAGCCATATCACCACCAAATTTTAGGTAGGGCGTTATTGAATTTTCGAGAACGAACCAGATTTGTCGCGTTTGAGCTTAAGTTACGGCCATACCTTGGAAATTACAAGACCTATTAAACTACGTATTATTGATACCTTGAAATAAGATTGGCCGAAAGTTTGAAAAGCTTTTCGTTTGATCTTTAAGAAATGCATTGAAACATGTCGAGACACTCTATCCGTTTAATCCCCTACGATCAATGGTTCATAAATGTGACACTTTGCTCATTGCGACACCTTCATATGTAGAATTATATCAACAGGCAAGCTCTGTGGTTGTAAAACCATATTTCTGGTTATTGAATACTCCTACATGTATATAACACACAATGCGCCATGTGTATGAGTACATGTATATATTACCCATATATATATATATATATTTATTATTTTCTAAGAAATGAAAAGATAAATCTGGTATATAAATGGCATTAAGCCATGCAAAAAGTTATTTTGTCATTTTCAGATCGCTTCACTATTTTCTGTTTTATAAAGCAGCCATTTTTCACTGTTCTCGGTGTGATGTCATCAGCCTAATTTTGCGAACGTTACATTCAGGTCCTCTAATGAGATGTTTATCTTATTTTCCACGTCAAATTAAAAATAATTTATATTCTAACACGTTATAAACATCAAATTTTGCACAAAAGCTGATTTTTGTCAGACTCCTCATAAACCCTTTAAGTGAAACTTAGTATATTGATTTACTATGATGAGTTACAACAGATTAAGTTCGAGTTTCACCAGTTTTCAAAATAATTTTATGGGGTTATGCCCCTTGCCAATTTATGAACTGAAAAATATAGGTTTTCCTGACTTGTCATTTATGCTTCAACTTATCAAGTGAAATTTGGTGTATTGATTTACTATGATGAGTTACAGATCAAGTTTGAGGTTCACCCATCTTTGTCAATTTTTTATGGAGTTATGCCCCTTGCCAATTTATGAAATTACAAAAATATCAGTTTCTGGACTTTTTTCGCTACGCTTCAACATATTTACTTGAAACTTGGTATATTGCTTTACTAAGATGAGTTGGAGATCCAGTTAAATTTTCACCTGTTTTCATAAATTATTGATGGACTTGCATGCCCCTTGCCAATTTACGAAATCACAAAAATGTTTTCCGGACTTTTTTGTATTATGCTTCATCATATCTAAGTGAAAATTAGTATATTCCTTTACTATGATGAGCTACAGATCAAGTACATAACTCAAATGTGTTTTACAATTCTTGATGAGCTTATGCCCCTTCACAGTTTACAAAATCACAAAAATATCAATTTTCCAGCTCTTGCGTCATGCTTCAACATATTTAAGTGAAACTTTGTATATTGTTTTACTATGATGAGCTACAGATCAAGTTCGAGTTTCAAGTTTTTCGTAAATTTTTTAAGGAATTAAATGCCCCTTGCCAACGAGGGGATGTGTATTGCTTTAGCAATACTCTCAGAATGCTTCTTCTTATAAAAATTACAATAAACGGTTTATAATTAACTTTTTGATATATATAGATATATATATATATATATATATATGTATATATATATATATATATATATATATATAATATATATATATATATATATATATACCACTGTCCAGAATGACTGGCTAGATTAATGATCCACCCATTCTCATCATCTGATGGTTAATGTTCAATAATTTCTTTTTATGCTGGATATGAGTTAACAATCTGACTGTGATGTGCATGACTTGGATTATGTTGGACTCTGCCCATTCAATGTCAAGTCAGGAAAAACTCACTTCTGACTTTTGTGTCATCTGAAACCAGTCAGAATTCAACCAGATTTGTTAGATGCAATATCCATATGCTTGCTGACTGCAAAAGCAAAAAATATACAAATAAAAAGAGGCCCAAGGGCTTAAAAAACATAAATCAAACTTGACATTACTGCTATCACTTCTGAAACCATTGTACCCCTTTCGGCCAAATTTGGTATGTGTAATACCAATATTTCAGTAGCAGTAACAGTATTTATTTGTAAATTTTTTTATCATACTAATAGCGATATTATTCAGATTTGTGCAAAGAAAACAATGCATAGTTACACGTTCAAACCTTTTTTATTGCTTGGAGCATATTTAATTTGCCATCAGAAAGTAGTCCTTGCAGACAGAGAGTTGAGTAATACAACTCTGGTATGGTAAATAGCTTTTCTAGCCAATTAAGATAGTGGTTATTTAGTATAGGTGGTCTTAAGAACCACCATTTGCTGGCACAAAACATGTCCATTATAAATAGGTGAGTCCATTATGTTCCCACAGTCTTTTAGCCTAGAAGGGACGCGCATGACGAGTGCATGATAAGTATAAGTATAAATAGGTGTACCGGTGGCTGTATATTAATATAGTGCAGCTTTTATTGATTATTTGCCAATTGACAGTTGACAAATACCTCAACCTAATGTTCATATAATACATAAACAATTATGAAATGGAAATGTTTGAGAGTGGCTGCAATTCATAGTATAAATTAAAGTTGAGAGAGTTGTGCATGCCATTCTTCTTTCAGCTGATGACATTTCTATCGGTGAAGAGACGAGTGATGAAAGTGAAGAGATGAGTGAACAGGATGTTAACGTAATAGTCACAAAGAAACAAAGACGTGTTTCATGGAGCACATGGGAATTAGATTCCGTGAAGGATTTTTTTGCACCATTTATCTATAAAAAAAACAATTCCCAAAACTGAGAATATAAGAGCCTTTTGTGTCAAGTACCCTGCTATGAACAGGTCAGTTCAGAACATCAAAAGCAGAGTTCAGTACCTAATCAAGAGGCTAAAAATAAAAAGTTAAAATAATGGACTTTTAGAGACTTTTAGTGCCAGTATAACACTTAAACAAACTTAATGGATTTAAAATTTGTATTACGCTGTCGGAAAGAGCGCATATAATTTTATGGATTTCATCTCTCCTGATATCGGGAGAAAAATTGGTAATTTCACTAGAAGACTTGATCAAATAAAGTTTATATTTTTATTTTCCATTCCACTAAATATGTAATTTAAATATATTATACTCGCATTTGTCAAATTTATTGTATTCATTAGCTCAGCTAACTTGTCAGTTAGCTGAGGTATAGCAATCACCCAGCGTCCGGCCGTCTGTCGTAAGCTGGTGGCACATTTTTAAATCAAAAGTAAATCATTCAGTCATCCATTTCTGCCATCTTTGGAGCAATTTTAGCCAAATTTGGTCAATATGTTCCTATAGGCATGTACTATCGACCTTTTTTTTTTTAACTTGCAGTGAGGGTACCTATGGACATTAGCTACTGCCCACATAAGAAGTAGGTCACTGACATAGATTCTGGAGAATATATAGGTCAAAGGTCAATTTTGTCATTGTAATCAATAGTAAATCATTCGGTCATCCATTTCTGCCATCTTTAGTGCAATTTAAGCCAAATTTGGTCAATATGTTCCTATAGGCATCTATTATATTTCACTTCATGAGAACATAGATATCCCTTTAATACTCTTTGATATTAACTAAATATCCAAAACTGTTCAATATATACAGATTATAAAAAGTTAGGTGCCCCTACTGGGCAGGGGGAAGTACAGCCTCGCTATGAGCCAGCCCCATGTCTGCACATGTGCGAGAATAGTACTTCCTCTCAACTAAATATTGACTGAGAAGAAACAGCTATTTCAACTCTGCTCAAATTTGTTCATTTATTTTTTCAGTAATCTAATCTGCCATCCATTATCATGTCAGATAAATCTAATCTTGAGGATGCATCCGCTTCACAATCTAAGGTGCTATTGCTCCTATTATTTATTTTGAAGAAAAAAACAACTAGTGTATTTATGTAGTGTCACCTATTTCCAGGAGCGTCTTCTTGAATGGCTGTGTTGTTCTAGGCACTGGGAATACAAAATAAATTTAACCCAGCGCCTAGAAACCTACTAATCTCTTTGTGCTTTGTGATACAGGTGAATGAAAATGAAGATTGAAGATGTATCTTTTCGTTTCACTTAGTCTGTCACGTCCCTATTTCCAGAAAAAATCTGTGTGTGTGTGTGTGTGTGTGTGTGTGTGTGTGTGTGTGTGGATCTAATAAAATAGAGATAAAGATCCTCCTTTTATCCAATCCATTTATATCTGTGACAGACTATGGTGGACGGATTGGAACATGATTCTCTGCACTGGAGAGAAGTTTATCCTTTGATTTGATAGTAGTCTCAATTCAAAGTAGAGAGAATGTGTGATTGATGGCGTCTAATTATTTGAAATTTTATTATCATAATTACTGCCACAATTTTCTATTTCTCCTTGCAAAGGGTTCATATGTATACTCTCTATAATTTTTATGAATGAGATATTAATTATTAATAAATTATTCTGGTATGATTGATGAATGCCTGTATCTTGACAGTTCTTCACTCTCACATTCTCAATCAGATGTCTCCTCCCCTGTTAGGAAAGAGTTTAATTGAAATGGAGGTATGACGTCATAATCAGTCAGAGTCCCTTTTATGCTTGACTTAATGTTTAGTCCTGATCATACAGGGGCCTTTACACCTTAGTTGGGGCGATTGATTTTGATTAACTAGCTTGATGTTATAATCAACTCTCACCCTTTCGATCAAAATCATTATTTCTAACTGCATTACTTTATTTTGGTTTGTTTTAATTTAATTTCTAACAAACTAAGAATTTACTCAATTACTCATACTCTTCGTAATAATGTCTTTACAGAAGTTTTCATGTTCGGTGTGAGCGTCACATGAAGTCTAGATTCCTCCCTCATCTCTGCCCTGCTTGTACTGCCTGTAGGACCCATAGCAAATGTGGTATTTGTGAAAAGTGGGAGAAATTATCCACAGAATATTTTCAGCTCCAGAGGAAAATTATGGCTGAAGATGGGAAGAGGATGAGAAGAGGAGAAGAAAAAGAGAGTGGTAAAGGTAAAAGGAAGGCCTCCGCGAAGGGTGAGCTCGAGGCCTTCAAGTTAGAGTTAGTGGGTGAGATGCGCAGGACCCTGAAGGGCCTGATGCCGGACATGCTTCGCGGTATGATACAGGGCACAGGCGCTTCATCTTCCTGTGCATCGATCCCAGAGCAGGGATCACACCCTATTAGCTCAGACAAAGCTAGTGATCTAGGTGTGGCCGTCTCGGACGCAGGCTTGATGTTTACATTGCCTGGTGCTCCAGCGGCGCAAACAGTATTAGGTGGGACCCGACGAGCGGGCCTGACCTCGCTCATTCGCAGGGATACTTCATCATTGATCTCAGCGCCCTTCCCTGGTCAGTCTGGGTTAGCTCTCTTTGCTATTCCGGAGTCTAACTATCCTGACCAGGAGTATGATGAAGAATACCTGCTTGGTCCACGGGAAGATTATGAACCCATGGAAGCGAATGACTGTTCTCCCCTCCTGGGGAGTGCAGTGGTTCGCACCTACGGGATCGCTCCCTCAGGAGCGGGCTTCATGATGCAACCCGTGGGCCACTTGGAAGTGGACAGACGCCTGTACAAGGTTCCACACCTAGCCATGGAATCTTGTGCGGATGATCCGGACCACGCGCATATGTTTTTACCCCCGCACACAAGCGCGAATCCAGTGCGCGGTTTGCCTGCGGACAGCATGCTAACTCTCACGGGTCCGTACGCAGTCCTCGGTCAGCCGGGTGCGTCCACAGTTTCCTCCACAGCCTCACCTGCGAATGCCATTGAAGATGATGAGGGCCCGTTGCTCATCAGTAATTCACAGGTGGCCAGGGATGATAACTGGTCTGGGGCATACACGTGGCTCCTCCCACTCAGACCAGTGCTCTCCGTGGAAGAGGCAGCCATCAGTAACCCATGAGCATGGTTACAGGCGTAGCCGCTGGCCACCTTGTCTCAGTTTCTGCCGTATGCTGATATGTTCGCAGCGGCAGAGGAGTCGATCAGACCAAGAGGTCGCCTCACGAAGGCCCCTCGCGAGGTCGCTAGACGCTGCCGGGTGACTGCCAGTCAGTACACCCGGTATGGTCTAGCACCTAGACCGAGTGCAGATGACCGCGCCGCTCTAGGCGAAGACATGCGGCCAGGCTCACATTCTGACATGGGATCGCTGTGCTCGGATGCTATGCGCTCAGCTAATGCCGAGCTGCGCGACACGGAGGAGAATTCGCGGGCACCTATAAGCGAGCTGTCCCACGTCTCCCAGCTGCTATCTGGGGTTATAGCGGCAGCCGTGCACCAGCAGCCTAGTCCCGCAACAGTCCAGCAAGTCATCCAGGATGGCATCAACCTGGCTCTGGACTGTCTGACTAGGTTAGTGACCAAGTCTCTCCGGACGAGCCGCATGCGCCAGAAGCAGCGTGCTACTGTGAGCCAGCCAGTGCTCCAGCCACAGGAGGCCAGGCAGCAGCCCACGCACTGAGGCCTGATGGCCACTTCAAAGTCTAAATTTTCAGTTACCACGCGGACCACTCGGGTGTTGTCACACATATCAGAGACACACCCACTTCTGAAATTCATGTGCACCCCGAAATCCCTAGGTGCACCAGTGGGAGGTTGTCTAACTTCTCAGATTCAGAAGTGGAAGCACTTAATACAGGACTGCTTAATCTTGCAATGGCTTTCTTTCGGATACAGTCCGTAGTGGGCAGTAGGCCTTCCATTGCACCTGTCTCTGGTTCCTGTTTGGACTCCAGTTCGTTGAGATCCAGACAGGCAGTTGTGCATAGAAGAAGAGATAGAATCTCTATTTCTAAAAGAAGCGATTCAACCGGTGCAAGATTGCCCGGTCTTCTATTCAACCGTGTTTCTTGTGACAAAAAGCACCGGAGGGTGGAGACCAATTCTCAACCTCAACCCTCTGAACAAATTCATAGACACACCAAGTTTCCAAATGGAAACAAGATCAGTGTTGTTGGGCTTAGAGAAGGGAATGTGGATAGCATCAGTAGATCAAAAGGCTGCTTATTTTCACATCACCATAGCAAGGAGTTTTTGGCGGTTCCTGAAATTCGCATTTCAGGGATGCCAATGGGAGTTCAAAGTACTCCCGTTTGGAATTTTGATGACTCAAAGGGTCTTCACTCGAGTGGTCCTAGCGGTCACTGCATACCTCCGCAGGAGAAATATAGCAGTCCACACTTACATAGACGACTGGTTGTTAAAAGTGCACAACCCAGAAAGTTTGACAGCAAATCTGGAGATAGTTTTGAAAACTCTCACAGATTTAGGCTGAGTAATCAACTTTAAAAAATCAGAGCTGACTCCATCCCAGAAGATTGTTTACCTGGGCATGTTCTTCGACTGGGAGATAGGATTAGTTTATCCATCCCAAGAAAGAGTGGAGAAGTTCCTCTCGTGCATAAACATGATTTATAACAGTCGCTATATTCTAGCATGAGTCTATCTGAGAATGCTAGGTCTGATGGTTTGAATGGAACCAGTCATTCCTCAGGTGGCCTTACGCAGGTAGCCGATTCAGTTGTTTCTCATGACTCAATGGATGCAGAGTACAGGCACACTGGACTCGCATATTCAAGTGTTGATCCTCTCATTTATCGCCTTCAATGGTGGTTGGAGTGAGAAAATCTCCTGGCTGGGGTCATGTTGACGCCTCCACACCCTCAAGTAATGATGTTTACGGATGCATCGATGGAGGGGAGCTTGCCTGGAAGAAGCCACTATATCAGGGCTTTGGAATCTGGATCAGGCAGAACATATCAACATGCTAGAACTACGAGCTGTAATTCTAGGCCTGGAACACTTTCTAAGGAAGGTGGAGGGAAAGATGGTGTTGACATGTTAAGACAACACAACAGTAGTGAGTTACATAAAACGTCAGGGCGGAATGAAGTCACCCAGTCTCTATGATGACTGTTTTGCTGGTGCATGGATCATTTGAGCACCTTGAAAGCAGTTCCTATTCCAGGAAGGCTGAATCTGTTAGCAGACTCATTGAGCCGAAGGATGAGAATCATGCCTACAGAATGACAACTAAATCAGTGTGTCACGGATCACCTGTTCAATCATTGGGGAAAACCCAACATAGATTTATTCGCAACCAAGAGGAATGCGAAGATGACGATGTACGTTTCTCCGATTCCAGATCCGAACGCTTTCGCAATAGATGCTTTAGCTATCAGTTGGTAGAGAACAACAATCCTGATTCCGAAAATTCTTCAGAAAATCGAGCAGGGGGAATGCCAAGTGCTTCTGATCGCCCCATATTGGCCAAGCCGATCAGGGTTTATGGACCTTCTGGTCAGCAATCCGATTCCTCTGCCTCTGATGGGCAATATAATCTTCCAGGGCAAGAATTATCACAACAACCCGTCAATGTTTCAATTGACTGCATGGATGTTGTCAAAAAATCTGCAATTAAGGAGGGGCTTTTCTGAGCAAGCAGCCAATTTCATGGCCAGAGTCAGAAGGGGGTCAACCTCCAGAGCATATAATTATAAAATCAACAGATTTGCAGAATGGTGTTCAAATAGATGTATCAATCCAATGGACACATCTATTCAGGTAGTAGCTGATTTCTTATGTCACTTGTATCAAGTCTATAATCTTAAGCCTAATTCCATTGCTAGTTATAAGTCAGCTTTAATGACTGTTATCCCTTGCTTGGCTAAGGGGGGAAGTGATGAAGTCAACACACTCAATACTCTTATCTTAGACCTAGAAATCCTCTTCAGACACCCTCTTGGAGTCTCCCTAGTTCTTCAAGTTCCAGCTGATAAGCATTTTGAACCACTTAGTGCTGTTTCTCTGAAATTATTAACACTAAAAACAGTGTTTTTAGTGGCGACAGCCTCAGCAAGATGCAGGAGTGAGATTCACGCATTGTCTGCTGAGCCTGACCATTTTATAGTTACAGGTGAAGGTCTTAAGCTACTGCCTAGATTGAATTTTTTAGTTAAGAATCAATCTTTGAAATATCCAGATCAACCTATTATTTTACCTGCCCTAGCCATCTATGATCCTGAGGCGAAAGCATGGTGTCATGTCCATGCCCTTACCAAGTACAAATGTAGAACCCGCGTTTGCCGGACGGACCCATGCTCTCTCTGGTTGTCTTATATTGAACCCCATGGTAGGGCGTCCAAAGACACAATTTCCAGATGGATAGTAGAATGTATCCAATTATGCCATAAGATAGCTACTGGAATTCAGGTTGATAGAGCTAAGGCTCATAGTGTTCGTGGTGTGGTGAGTTCCACAGCACTATTTAATGGTGTTTCTATCAAAGACATTATGTCAGTAGCCCAGTGGCACTGCGAGTCGAGTTTTACTGACCTCTGTTTCCATAACACTTCTAACCCTCTTGCCATCTCAGTCCTCAAATTATAACTGCGTCAGAGGTATTCATTTTGTAAGTAATTTTTCTCCTCAGCTATTTACAAATATCATTATTGCTTTGTGGGATATACCTAATTCTGTGGTTACAGGCTTCATCCCTGCGTTGGAGGAGTCTGGAGCTGAGTATTCATCACCTCATGAGGTCAGTATATATGACATTTTGTGGTGTTGCTTTTGTGTCACAATTGTTTTTTACATGGAGATGGTTAATTTCTCTTAATTGTGGTTCTTTCAGAGTTTTGAAAATGGAGCAATTCTTCTTTTCCAAAGTCTAAACGAAATCAAGGATTTCTTTTTTCACGAGAGAGTTGATACTTACCTCCCTAATACTTTTGATATTGCTAAATATTGGCTTTCACTCAATAAACACTCAGATTAAAACAGTTAGGTGCCCCTACTGGGCAGGGAGTCAGAGCGTAGTCTGGCGGATGCCAGCCCCACCACCGCGCATGCGCAGACTAGCACTTCCTCTGACTAATTTATTGGCTGATACACATGCAACTATAAAGAGCCTGAAGACCGAGCCTCTGTGGGGTGGAGAGGCCGGGTCCGTATCTAGGGAGGTAAGTATCAACTCTCTCGTGAAAAAAGAAATCCTTGATTTCGTTTATTTCACATCAAGAGTATACTTACCTCCCTAATACTTTTGATATTGCCAGAATTCGACTGAATTCGGCGGGAGGGAGGCGAGGTCAAAAGACAAGCTCATCCCTATACGCTTTTCTGCGTTTAAGGCACTTAAACTTCTGAAACTGTATGAAAAAACAGTCAGGATTTGACTAACCATCGGATAACACCCCCGATGTATGAGAGATGACCGAATGTCATATGCGCTCCCCCCCCTCCTTCCTGGGAGGAAGAGTCGAATGACCTCAATGTCCTATACGCTCTCTACGTACAAGTGCCATGTACTACAGGACAGAGACGAAAAAACTCCATTTTCGTATACTCTCAACAATGAACCACATAAATACACAAAACCATCATCATATTAATAACGGGTAACGTGACAAGACAATCAACAATGGACAACACATACACAAGACTGACCTTGTTGAAATGGCTGCTGACATCCTCTTCCCATTGGTGAAGAACGATGCAGTCCCAAATTAGTGGTTGTTTCCATAAATTAATTGTGAAATATATAAGCAATGAGGAAACCCCATCAAAAATATATGCCTAGTTATTTTTTCAAAATCGACAAGGCGAGAGGATTAGAGGTGTCACGGAGATAATGGTCTGTAAAACTTGACTCACAGTGCCACTGAGCCACCGACATAATATCATCCACAGGGACCCCATTAAATAGGGCAGTGGATGTCACTACGCCGCGGACACTGTGAGCCTTGGCCACGTCAACCTGCTTCCCGGTGGTGGATTTATGGCAAAACTGAATGCATTCTACAATCCACCTGGAAATGGTGTCCTTAGAAGCCCTGCCATGGGGTTCAATATAAGACAACCATAACGCCGACTGGTCGGTGCGCCACTCCGCCGTACGTTGTTTGTACCGGCGAAGCGCCCGGACGGGACACCATGCTTTAGAATTAGGATCATATCTAGTTAAAGCAGGCAAAACAATAGGTTGACCTGGATATTTCAACGACTGATTTTTAGCCAAGAAATTAATCCTAGGTAGCAGCTTAAGGCCTTCCCCTGAAACCACAAAACGGTCATCCTCGGCTGATAAGGCATGAATTTCACTCCTACGCCTAGCCGAGGCCGCAGCAATTAAAAACACAGTCTTCAGTGTTAATAGTTTCATAGAAATGGAACTAAGTGGTTCAAACGGCTTATCACCTAGTACTTGAAGCACTAGCGATAAACTCCAAGACGGAATCACAGGTGGATTCCTTGGTCTTAGATTGCCCATGCCTTTAATTAATACATTTAATGTATTTACTTCATCACTTCCCCTCTTAGCCAAGCAAGGAATAACAGACATTAAAGCTGACTTATAACCAGCAATAGAGTTAGGCTTGAGGCTATAGGCATCATAGAGGTGACAGAGGAAATCAGCTACTACCTGAATAGATGAATCCATTGGATCAATACATCTTTTTGAGCACCATTCTGCAAATCTGTTGATTTTATAATTATATGCTCTGGAGGTTGACCCCCTCCTGGCTCTGGCCATAAACATGGCTGCTTGCTCAGAAAAGCCCTCCTTAATTCTAGATTCCTTGACAACATCCACGCAGTCAATCTGAACATTGACGGATTGTTGTGAAGGGCCTTGCCCTGGAAGATAATATCGTCCATCAGAGGCAGAGGAACCGGATTGCAGACCAGAAGGTCCAGCAGATCCGTATACCATGATCGGCTTGGCCAATCCGGGGCGATCAGAAGCACTTGGCATTCCTCTTGTCTGATTTTCTGAAGAATTTTTGGAATCAGGATTGCTGGAGGGGATGCGTATGCATACATTCTCCCCCAGCTGATAGCTAACGCATCTGTTGCGAAAGCGCTTGGATCCGGAATCGGAGAGACGTACGTCGTCATCTTCGTATTCTTCTTCGTTGCGAACAAATCGATGTTGGGTTTCCCCCAATGGTCGAACAGACGATCCGCCACACATTGATTTAGTTGCCATTCCGTGGGTAAAACACTCATCCTTCGGCTCAATGAGTCTGCTAGCAGATTTAACCTTCCCGGAATATGAACTGCTTTCAAGGTAATCTGGTGATCCAGGCACCAACAAAGCAGTCTCCATGTCATCATACAGAGACTGGGCGACTTCGTTCCGCCCTGGCGGTTTATGTAAGTCACAACTGTTGAGTTGTCTGAACGAATAAGAACAATCTTGCCCTGAACTTTCTGTAAGAAATGTTCCAGGCCCAGGACTACTGCTCTTAGCTCCAGTAGATTTATATGTTCCTTTGACTGTTCCAGATTCCAAAGCCCTGATATCGTGGACTCTTCCAGGCAAGCTCCCCAGCCCTCCATCGATGCATCTGTATACACAGTCACCTGAGGGTGGGAAGGGGTTAGCATAACCCCCACCAAGAGATTCTCTGTGTCCAACCACCATTGCAGGTGATGAATCAGAGGCGCCAACACTGACACATTCGAGTCCAGCGAACCTGTACTCTGGGTCCATTGTGTCATGAGAAATAACTGGATCGGCCGCCTGCGTAAGGCGGCCTGAGGAATGACTGGTTCCAATGAAACCATCAACCCCAGCATTCTCAAGTAAACCCGTGCCAGGACATGATGACTGTCGCACACTGACTGAATTAATGAGATGAGTTTCTGAACTCTCTCCTGAGTAGGATAAACATATCCTGTCTCTAGATCGAAGAACATCCCCAGGTAAACAAACTTATGGGATGGAGTCAGCTCTGATTTTGGGAAATTGATCATCCAGCCTAAGTCTGTGAGAGTTTTCAAAACAATCTCCAGACTGGCCGATAAACTTTCCCGGGTGTGTGCTTTCAACAGCCAGTCGTCTATGTACGTGTGGACTGCTATGCTTCTCCTGCGGAGGTATGCGGTGATCGCAAGAACCACACGGGTGAAAACCCGAGGAGCCGTGGAAATTCCGAAGGGTAGCACCCTGAATTCCCACTGTCTGCCCTGGAATGCAAATCTCAGGAAGCGACGGAAACTCCTGTGTATGGGGATGTGGAAATAAGCGTCCTTCAAATCTATCGACGCTGTCCACATTCCCCTCTCTAACCCCGCCAACACCGAGCGCACAGTCTCCATCTTGAAACTGGACATCTCTATGAACTTGTTCAATGGCTTGAGGTTGAGAATTGGTCTCCACCCTCCGGTGTTCTTTGTTACTAAGAACAGGGTTGAATAGAAGCCTGGACACCTCTGTGCCGGCTGAATAGCTCCTTTTTGTATGAGGGAATTTATTTCCTCCTCGATACACAACCTTTGATCTGGATCTCTCGGATTTGGAGTCCAGATCGGCACTAGAGACAGTCGCGATGGCGGGCCTGTCATCCAATCGGGATGATACCCGACTGAAAGCCATCGCAAGACTAAACGGTACTGAGTTAACCGTTCCCACTCTTGCATGTGGTCGGCTAGCCGGCCTCCCACCGGTCCACCTAGGGATAGAGGTGGACATAAGGAGTGCAAGAGCGGCACTGTCTCCTTTGCCAGAAACACCGGCGTGGTTCTCACCGCGGTAACCGTCCCATCAGGAACGATTACCCCGCCCAGATCCTCGCGCGCCACGACCAGCACCACGCGCACCTCGGTGCGCGGGCGGCTGCCTGGCTGACTGCGCCTGAGGAGCCTGCGCCCCCCTCGCTGCTGGCCGAATCGCACGCGGCCGAGGCCGACGCTGCGATGGTGGTTGGCCTCTGACCTGGCCACTACCACCTCGAGCCTGCAGGGGACGATACGCAGGGGGTGCGGCGCGAACGTTGGTACGACGAAGCACCTCAAACTGCTCGCGCAGCGCCCTCTGGTTATTGACCAGAGTAACCGTCTCCTGGAGGTGCCTACATCCCTCACCTCCAAAGAGACCAGGACCTGTCATAGGCGTATGTAGTAGCCTATTGTATAGGTCCTGGGACGGGCACAGATTATCCAAGGCAAAAGTGCGCCTTGCCCGGACACTCCTGCTCCTGGTCACCGCCCGCGTCATACAGTCCAGCGCCAGGTTGATACCATCCTGGATGGCTCGCTGGACTGTGACCGGACTTGGCTGGCGCGATGCGGATGCTGTTACTACCCCTTGTAACAGCTGGGAGACGTGGGACAGAGCGGCAATCGAAGCCCTCCCACTCTCCTCCGCATCACGCAACGCGGTATTTGCTGAACGCAACGCGTTCGAACACAAGACTCCCGTGTCAGAACGGGAGCCTGGCCGCGCATCCTCACCCAAAGCCGCGCGGTCATCCACGCTCGGCTTAGGTACCACACCGTACCGCTGGTAGTCCAGGGGCACGATGCGGCAACGCCTGGCCACCTCGCGCGGGGCCTTAGCGAGACGTCCACTCGACTTAATGGACGTCTCCGCCGCCTCGAACATGTCAACGACATGCTCTGCCAGCGGCAGAGAAGGCATAGCGTTAGCAGTAGGCTTACCAGCTAACCACGGCCTGTGATCACGCTTCCTAGCCGACTGCTCCATGGGCAGATCTGGTCTAACACTCACCAACCACTGGCAAGCGTCAGACCAATCCTCCTCCGTGGCTAGCTGCGAGCGCTCTACAAGACGGGGGCCTTCGTCTTCCTCCTGAGCGCAAGCAACAGAGCTTGACGGCGGATACGCTGATATCCCTGGCAAGCCAGGGAGAGCATGCGGGCCTGACAATACCGGCATGCTAATCTCACTGGCTTGACCAGGAGCAGGCGCCGTGGTAGAGCGCGGGGCATATACCGCCCCACCACGGCCCCGGCCAGCACCAGCGACACTCTCGGCAAGCCGAGGTATGCGGTAACGCTGGCCTTCAGCGCCCAGGGCCACAGTCTGAACCGTGGATTCTACCCCTGGGAGAGTAGAACCGTGGAATAAGGCGCCTGTATTCCCCGCGAGGGGTGCACAGATGTCATAATCCATGGCCACGTCCTCAGACGGCGACCCCAACAGGTAATCCTCATCCTCCTGGCCAGACAGATTAGACTCCGGGTCAGCAAAGAGAGCTAACCCGGACTGGCCAGGGAAGGTGCCATACGAGGTACTGGCACCCGCGGTGTGCGGATAGCCCTGGACTGATAAGCAGCCCGCGGGTTCCAGCGACAACCGTCCACGGTCCCTATTGGGCGCGGCAATAAGCCTGCTGCCAGCGTCGTGGAACGCCCCCTCTAATGGGGCCACCTCTGAATCTTCAAACAACGGAAGCGTACTAAGGAACGGTGATTCAGAGGCGGGGATTACCTGCTCCGAAGCAGATGATGAGGCCAACAAAGGATTAGGTCCAGGAAGCATGCCACGAAGCAACTCTGGAACCAAATCCTTTATTGTCCTCCTCATCTCTCCCAACATCTCGGTCCGGAAGGCCTCCATGTCCACCGCGGATGAGGCCTTCCTCTTACCCTTCTTACTTACAACCTCTTTTTTCAGCTTCTTCTTCTCCTCCTCCACCACCTTGTCCTTCGCCTGCAAGCACAAGAATTCGGACATTAGCTCGCCCCCCCAGTGCTTACATATCTCGCAATTAAGCAAGGGACCACAGGGGCTACACTGAAAACAGAGATGAGGACCAAACTTGTCCCTCAAAAATCGTCCACAGGACGCACAACCAGGTCTCTGAAAAAGGCCAAAGGACGAGGAGTATGAGCAATCTAGTTAAGCTTAGAAACTCACCAACTCAAGAGAAGGAAAAATGATCATAAAGATCATAATTTATCAGAAAACCAGCTTCGGACAACTTTAATTGTTAATAAAGAGCAAGGCTGATTATGACGTCATTAATCCTATGACAGGAAAAAATCGATCCCCAACAAACATCCCAGTGCAAGGACGAATTGTATCTCTAACCAGAACATGTGCAGAATGGACATTTCGACTACACAACCATCAGATATATACTGATAACAATGGCAAATACTGTTAATTATCTCCCTTTCCTCTAAATAATTAACATCACCTCATATCAATAATTAGATACCTGACACCTTGTCTAGACAAACCATCCAACCTGATGAACTGGAGCACTCCACCAACTGAACGCCTCTTAACTCTCTCCACCTCTAGGGGAAGGAATTGGATCAAGAGGGCAAAGTGAGAAGACCTTTATAATAGGCCTCCAACTCACTGGACATAGAATTTTTGGTTAGATAACCTAACAGTATTAGTAGGAAATGGAACCATGGTGGAGAGACACAAACCCTCTGCTGATGTGATGTCCATTATATTTCTTCACACAGACCTGTGGACATAAACACAAAGAGAGATTAGTCTTATATAGCACCTAGTTGAAATAAACCAACTAAACAAGGCGCTTATCACGTTTAGCGCGAGTCCCGGAAACACATTACAACGGGACAAAACTCGCTAATTTTACTAGAAGTCACCTGATTTAAAGGTCCTGGGCCCTCCTCTGGCGAAGTCACTCTTCCTGCCATCTTTATCAGGGATAAACACTTCTGAACTTTCACAAAAACACTTAGAATTGAGCCACGAAAAGCACTAGCACAAAAGCATGTGTAGACTCTCTGCCAATAAATTAGCAAAGAGGAAGTGCTAGTCTGCGCATGCGCGGTGGTGGGGCTGGAATCCGCCAGACTACGCTCTGACTCCCTGCCCAGTAGGGGCACCTAACTGTTTTAATCTGAGTGTTTATTGAGTGAAAGCCAATATTTAGCAATATCAAAAGTATTAGGGAGGTAAGTATACTCTTGATGTGAAATAGTAATACTTTCATAAGTATTAGAGAATGTGCTAGCTTTTTAGACCAGCGTTTTATCCTATCCTTTCTCAGAAAGAGGGGGGGGGGTGGGGGGAAGCGAATTTGTCTTTTTATCTCTCACCATCGGTCGAATTCCCGATGCCTAAATTTCTATTCCTGATTGTGTTTTCCGGCACAATTTCAGATGTTTTTTCAAAAATCTCTTTGAACTGAAGAGCTAGTCTCTTCGAGGTTGAGCAGGTTTCTGGACCTAGCCTCCCTCCCGCCAAATTGACTTACAAATTCTGGCTTTTATCAAAGAGTATTAAGGGGGTAAGTATGTTCTCTTGAAGTGAAATAAGAAAATGTATATATTTTTTTTTCACGAGTGAGATGACATACTTACCCCCTTAATAGGATCCCGGCCTCACCACCCCACGGAGGCTGGTCCTTTGGCTATTGAACAGTTGCTTCTATGTCAGCCAATGTTTAGTTTAGAGGAAGTACTATTCTCGCACATGTGCAGACGTGGGGCTGGCTCATGACGAGGCTGTACTTCCCCCTGCCCAATAGAGGCACCTAACCTTTTTATAATCTGTATATATTGAACAGTTTGGGATATTTAGTTAATATCAAAGAGTATTAAGGGTGTACGTATGTCATCTCACTCATGAAAAAGAAGTTATATAAATTTTCTTATACCTTAACAAATTGACGCTGATTCGATACCAAATTTCAGAGTTATCTCCCTTAGAAGTTTTCTAAAGTGTGGGAGTATATGCTAAAAAATAGTTCTTCAGTGGCACATCCATTCATATTTAGAGCTATCGACATCTAATATGCCAGGTGGGTACCTTTCACATAGGCATCTAATATCTGCATTATGAGAATAAGGCTGATTCTATGTCAAATAGCAGATTTATCCTTTTGCAAATCTACAGCATGAACAATATGGGGGAAAATATTGCTTCTGTTGCTCAATAACACAAGAAAGTATTAGTCAGCTGAGTGTCTAGGCCCTTGGGCCTCTTGTTTTTATCTCAAATCAGAAAGCAAGATATATATACTTGTGATGTATTAGGGCTGTGTGGTTATCCAGATTTTGAACCGATTTTTAAGCATGATGGTTCAAAAACCAGTGACATAATTTGACAACTGTACAACCGTGCATGTTTAAAAATCTGGTTTTATAATTATTTTTTTAAGGATATATAATATATAACATTGAATGTATAAATTTGCTTTAATTTTATCTATTTGCGAAATAAAATCTGAAATAAAACCATACCTATGCAGTATCGTAACAGGAGAATGTTGCTAGATCATATTGCTACATACGTTCAGAAATTATAATCTGCTAGCGTTTTATTAAATTCTATAATACACGGGTGAAAGCATATCATAAGCGATCTAGTGTTTCTGATATCTATGTCTATTATGAATTCTGAGCGCGCGTCCGGGACTCTAAACCCGGGACGTGATCTAACCTGCCAAAGTAAGTTGAGATCGAATTTGTCTAATCGCTCGGATGATCAAGAGCAATTTCTCGTGAATGTTCAGGAGCTGGCTCGACGTATGTTGGACGATATAATTAACACCCAACACAGGTCGATATACATTATTAGCGCCGGAAAACAACTTTTACAGCTAACAACTGATACAGTTTTCTAAATCACGCTTATGATCTATATTAAAATACGTATGAATTCCATTTTCGTGGAAACTGTATGCTAGTAAATAGTATAATACAGCCGAGTTTGAGTACACGTATCCGATTAATTAGATCAATAAATTTGTTCAGGCATATACGATATGCAGATTTGTACCACGTGGCAGTATTACGACGTCTGTAACTAAATTCGACATAAGCGTGTGTAAGCGTAGTCTTTATATTATATGCATTTGCATAATGCTTCTCATGAATCTCACTGGTCTCCAAAATGGAGGATGTGTAACAGTCTAATTAGGTCTGCCATCTTTCAGAATTTGTCACCAGCTCGGTGTTTCCAAGACCTGAAATGACTAACTATTGAGTAGTATCTTTAGCGAATGCTCTACAAATTTTCTAACTAGTTTAGTCATCCAAAAACATATTTTCTACTCCATGAACCGCTTGAATTGGCCACTAAAAGCCACAGTAAATTTGGCAGTGTATCTCTACGCGTTATCCTAGAGGGGGGTACAGGAATTGCTAATTGTCTAGGAATCTAATATATGACAGATTGTGCAAGAACTCGAAATGACATCGCGATGAATTTAAAAGCGCAAAATCTAATGTTTTAAAGCAATTTAAGTAATGATTTCACTATATCCTCTAAGATTGCATCAGATACTATACATGTAGCTACAGATTTAAGTCTACCACTAAAAACGTTCTATTTTCGTGGTATTGCGAATTTCTTTTTTTCACGAAAACTGAAAATATTTTCAGTCAATAAACCGGATATCCGGTTAAAACCGGATTTATGGCCAACACCGTCATCAGTTGTGTTCTTACCAAAGCCGCACAGCCCTATGATGTATATCAAATTCAAAACTGTCACCAGGAATTTCTTTATTTAACCCTCTGGGCCCTACCAAGAATTTACAAAAAAGTGCTAGAAACCCTACAGCCAAAAGCTAGAAACTTGCTTAGAAACCTAGCCTGTTAGCGGTAGTGGAGTGATAGCGGCGTAGTGCTACCATGCCAACTATATTAACTATTTTTGGCAAAGTCACAGATTACTATATATAAAACTATATATCATTAGAAAGGGCAATAAAATACCTTTAAGTACATATAAAATTTGTATGAATAAAATATATTTTAGTTAGTCAACGTGCCTCTCAAAATGGCCACACCTTATAGGATAAATACATTGGTCTATTTTTGCAAAGTTTATCGAATTTTTTTTTAATTTTACAAATGCCATTCATAAAATTAATCACAATGGTATTAAAACTAACAGATACCAAAGTTTCGTGAAGGTTTTCATCCGGTAAGATGTGAAAATGACAATTATATTATGTCATGGTACCGTAAGATTTCGAGAAATTCCGGTCATGATTTGGGGGGGAAGCCTCATTCAATGTTGAATAATTCCTTTATACATAATCGAACACATACCAGGGTTTCTCAGCGTTGACAGCGAATAAATGGCAAATTTTATGCTATGTAGCATTACTGGGTGCACTCAGCCGTTTAAAAAGCGAACGCGAATGTTTTACACTAAGATTCTATAGCATCGGACATTTTTTCGTAGCGGCGTCCCAAATAGGAATCGTTTATTGTGAAAGATCGCCAGAGAACGACAGGAATTTGTAGAATTGTACCCGTATATAATATACGGGTACCAAGCTCATTACCCGTTATTGGCAACACCGTATCGCGTACTAAGATTGATGCGTCTGATTGGTCGGGAATACATGAATATTAATTTTTCCGGCAAGATGGCGACACGATCAGCTGTTTTGCAAAATAGTTGTGTGTTCAAATATGTCAATCTATGCATATTTCTTGTACGCCACAAACTAAAAAGTAGACAGATCACTAGATTAACGATATTGCCAATCGGGAAGTGGGATGCCGATATAGTTGACAACTTTCGCATCTCAACTCGGCCTAATTAATGCTAGTAATTTGAAGAGTAAGTTATCTCGGAAATTGTAAACAAAGAGTTGAAAGACACGCATCGATGATTGAGATTATCGGATTGTTTATCTATAACCTTATTGTGATTTCGCGACCAGAGGTAAACGAAATTGATTTATATATTTTTGGTTCAGCTGCTCTCTTAACACAATCTATAACTTTCTCGGTTAAATTAGTCATTGAGTAACTGAAAACTTACAAGTAACAGCACATTTACTAATAATCATTGATGACTGGAACTTACAAATAATTACTTAGAAAACAAATATTTCACTATTGCCCTGGTTACAAACATTCAATCACCATTTACTGTGTGGCCAGTATCCTCTGATCAAAGATATAGAGAACCGGGGCCCTAAAATAAACTTGTGTGCCCAAAATCAAAACAATTGTCACATTTGAACCTGAAATTCCAGAACTCCACATTTACAGTCATTATAAATGTAAGATGTTGAATATTTGGAATCCAATGTGAAGCTGGTGCTGCCTTAGCCAGTTTAATTAGTTTCAAAATATTCAACAGAACTTTGAAACAGTTCGTAGCAAATTTATTATTCGCTCTTGTCGATTGAAAAGGTTAATCCAGTAACTAGTAGTCATACTCCCTCCTTGGACGATATATGCCCACCATTTATTATATTATTCATTTCATTTATGCGCTAAAATCTGAGGGTGGTGTATGACCATAACACCCGTTGTCGGGTCATAATGTTTACCAGTATATCCCTTAGTCTGAGTCTGCTCTGACTCAACCTGCCCCTGTGACAGATATTTGGACAGACTGTCAGTCTGTGACAGTCTGTCCAAATATCTGTCACTGGGAAGGGTTGAGTCAGAGCAGACTCGGACTATACAGTATATCCCTATGACCTTGCGCCGTACATGTATATTGTTAACCATTTAACATTTGAGTCAGACCAAAACTGCTGCAGTTGTCGAGGAAAATGTAAATTTTCCGACCAAAGTAAGATTATTTTTGAAAATGTATCACTGGAATGACTTGCTCTTGGTCTGCATATGGGCATTGTCTATGAGAAAATTTAAATTTTCATGAAAAGATTGTTAAAGTCTTAATATAACACTTCTAGCATTTGGATATTTCTAATTTATCCTTCCTATTTTTTGCAGGTGACTGATGGGCGATGGCTTCTAAACTCTAAACGGACTCAGTTTTTCCTGCTACGCCTAATGGATTTACTAACATGGATTTTATAAAAATAAAAATTTGATGACCTGTGTTACTCTATAATCTAATTTTTGTATGGAAACAGTATATTTGAACTAAAACATGATGATGTACGTTCGAAACATGATCGGCTACTACACACATCAATGGCTGACAGCTATGCCGGCGGCTGTTATGGATCGACTGCTGACTGTTATCAACCGTATTCCTGAGGGCTCAGCTAATGTGCATCTCACATAAGCTCTATGTATCATTTGAGATTGGGTGGGATTTGAATCAAATATCAATAAATTAAATTTAATCTCTTAATTATACCCACACGTTTTGAAAAAACTGCAGGGATATTACAATCGCCTCCATCTGTGTGTCTGTCCATCCATCTCCTCAGAAAGCTTTTGGTAGAATTCAATCAAAATTATTGTGTAAATTACCGATATGCTTGTGGATTGGGAGACACCATTTACACTAGGCTCCATTCCCAGAGGGGTGTGGGTGGGGAGGGGGGGGGGGGGTATAGGGTTGATGGAAGACTGTCAAAGTTAAAGGAATATAACCAAATCTGGTGATTTACCATATCATGGCCCTATGGGTGTAGAATGTGAGACAACCTAATACATTAGGCTGTGACACTGCTCGGGTCGGAAGAGGCTGATGGGGGAGGGGCAAAATGTCAACTGAATTTGTTATGTGAGTAGCGGCGACAGCAGAGTGAAATCTACACAATGTAACGTGCACAAGATAAAGGTAAGAGATGAATTGCCCATATCTCATTTTAATGGGAAAAAATTAAAATTTATAAAGGAAAGCCGGTGAATATTTTAGAATTAGTTTGCCTTTGCTGACCTGGTGAGTTGGGCAGCAACAGTTTCCCGTCAAATCAAAGTACTTGAAATTGGTTTCAAAATATTCACCAAGTTAGCTGTATCTATGGTTACCATGAAATTTGGAATTCAGGATTCAAAGTATATAAACTGATCCCAACACGTGCAAATCATCGATGGAGCTTATGTAGAGATGGGCGGGGCAAAGCTAAAAAATTATCCATTAGAAAATCTAAATTTCTGCTCTCCTTCCCTTTGTCAATTCCAGTTTTTACTATGTTTAACCCTTTCGTGACAAGTCCTGAAAACAATGTGGCATGGCAAATGATGGTTGTAGCCTAATTTCTCAATCCGAAAGAAAATTACATTTTAGTATGATGACTGAATTAATTATACCTACCAACCTTGTCTCTTTGAGTCCATTCATTATCCCCATACCTACCTTGTCTCCTCGAGTCCATTCATTATCTCCATGTTTTGAAAAGGAAATTTATTGTAAGCAGAGATTGGAGTCTTCCAGATTTATCTAGATTTCTGGATTTTTCATAGACCACTCTCGCACACCAGTTGACACCCTCTCCATGAATTGAAATTAAGCCAAATGAGCCACTATGTTCAGATAGGACTAGTGATTACTAGATTCTACTTTAGCCCCTCAAATTTTCTATACAGACCAAGGGAAGACTATTTTTGAAATTTTACAACTGGAATGACTGGCTCAATTACCGAGCATTCTAGTGGTAAATTTTCAAAAAGTCTTGCTCTGTTAATCAACATTTCTTAAGATCACAGCAGAGGCATTCATTGGCCACCATGACCATTAAAGGGTTGACAAATGAAATTGTTGCCATTGGGCTGGTCATTGTATTAACCCTGGTCAATTTCTACTAGCCTCTGGCTCATGTTAATTTTAACTCCTGCTCTCACAGATCACTTCCTCTGATGACATCCAGATTTTTCAAATCAATCCACTCGTCTCTGTGTAATGAAACTAATTAAAACAAATTTGGTATGTGATTATGGAGTGCAGAGGAGACTCCCCCAGGGATGGGATGGGTAAAGAGGTCAAAGTGGTGAGCATGGGGATTTGCTATAATGCGTCATCGACCAAGCAATCTAGTTATCACTCACTTACCATCATTGTCGAAGACTTGATGCTTGATAAATAACATTATGAACAGGAGTAATCAGAGATTGTAAACCACCGCCGAGACCACCCTACCGTTTTTGTCATATCCAAATTTGTTAAATCTTTATGTATGATCACACAAAGTCTGGAAACTCTTGTATAGGTTATGTTGGTGTGTTGTGTTAAAATTTTAAACGAATCGGATCAGTAGTTTTTTAGATGCAATACTGGATGCATGCACACACATAATACCCTTTCCCCTTAGGGCAAGGGTAATAATCCAGGAATGAATAGCAATAAAGATCAAAAGTACCTGCAATCTAAAGAAACAATCTGTTGAGTATATTTTGACAAATTCAATTGGAATCTATTGTTGTCCAAAACAACACCAGTTTCCAATCAAATTGGACTCGATATATTCAACAAATCTACTATACATAGTCCAGTCTGATTACTTAAGATGAGATTCTCTCTCTCCCTCTCACTTCGAGTAAACTTTATTTGATATTTACACTGATAGCTTACAAATAATACAGTATTCAACCCTTTAATACGCAAGCTTTACCACTGGAACATGTTGTCACCTAATGCAGCCACATCTTCCAGTCCAATCGATCTCAAAATATTCAACAATTTAATCACCAGTCCTACTAAGTAATATGACACTCTTACATAGAAGAAACTGTATTTGACATACATGTAGTTTACAATGGCAGCTTATACAATAAGTGAATCGAAATAAAATGGTACAGTAGATTTACATCAAGCGCATCAGATTTAACCCTTACCACTCTTATGTCAATATTCTATCTTTTAATGTGCCAATAGCCTGGAAAACTGGTACTGTTCTACTTCTACTAATAGAAACTGGTGTACATTTTTTAACAACTTTGGTTTGGTAGATGATGTTGCTATCTATGACAGCAACATCTTCCACCAAATCTGTTGAGACAAGAACACCAGTTCTTTTAATTTAATTTGAAAATTTAAAATTTTGACAGAATGGTAGAGGTTAATAAAATAGTGCAGAAGATAGAATTACAGAATCATCATTTTCATGAAATCTCAACCAGATAACTGTCCTATTCGCCATATGATCCTGAAGAAAAAAAGAGGAGAAACATTTACAAGATGAAAGAACAATAGAAAACGCAAATAAAACTGGAACAGTCAACAAAGGTGATTTCAAAGAGCTAATATCTCATGACTGGCATTACTTTAATAATGCATGTTACGGGCCCGTATTGACCCAGTAGCAGCCCCGTAACATGCGGTATCATGATAGATGATTGAGGAACAGAAATTAGACCGTAGATGCAGGCCAATATCTCCCTAGAAGCTAAATGACGGGTGTGATATAATGGTATTAATGGGCAAGCTATGTAAGGATGCACACTTTAAATTTTGTAGGCGTCAGTGTAGCTGTTCAGCTGTATGTAATATTTTACCGACGCAATTATAAATTAGGTTAGACATTCTCACTAAGCGATTCCGGCCATCAAGGAATCGAGTACTCGGTTAAATAAAGGAATCGACACGCTATCGTTGACGATTTTACGCTAGGAATTTCATTCACAGAAAACTATTTATATTTTCCCGTAGAAATTTGTAAACAAACTGAATTAACCAATCAACAGTGGATTAATAAAATTCAGTCATCTGCCGTAATGTAACGCTACGTTTGATTGGATAAAACGCCCGTAATGCTTGCGTATTTAGCGATCGAAAACTGGTGCTCTTAAAACCGTCCAGACGGCGCGTAGGTCTCTAGGCAAGTTTATTGAAAACCGTCCAGACGGCTCGTAGGTTTATTTGTACGCTTTTTGCGCGCCGTCTAGACGGCTCGTAGGTTCCTTAGGGTTAAGTGAAGGTGTCTAATTTGTTTGGCTTCCTCCAAGGAAACATGCAATTTATGGAAATCTCAAAATTTATCCATTTTTGGCGTGTTACTGTAGTTAAAACCTACGCAGTAGCTAAACTATGGTATATAGCGATGCGTACAGGTCTATCTGTTAATTATGCTTAAAAAAGTTGTTTACCAAAAGCGTTTTTTCATTTATATGGGGCTCTAAATTGTGGGAGCCAATCAAGAGAGATGTTTTGTACTTACATACCTTTCTAGGCGGCTTAAGTGTTATGGATATTGAGTTGAAACTTTAAGTCTTTCTTTTTGGCCTATATCGAGAATATAATTAATGACTGTGACGCTGTTTGAGTGCATTTTGCAAATTACTGGATTGGCCTGTCATTAAGACAGCACAATCCAGAGTTAGCATCGAATCTAAGACTGATTACGAACGATAGATCACCTTTTTATAACAAGCGTACAAGTTTGGAATTTCGGACACTTTATCCCGATCATGACTGGTCAAAGAAAATTACATCTGGTGAATTCTATCTTTTATTGCTTAACAAAAGACCATTTAGCCTGCAGATTAAGACTCGTTTACCAACTATTGATTTTGCATGATTGTGTCTTAACATTAACTCTAAATTCTTAGATCCATCACTTAGTACAGTGCTGTTTAAACTGTGTCATGGCGTTTTATCAGTTGGTGAATATTTTAGGAAGATTAACATTGGTACATCTTTCGTCTGTCCATTCCATCAATCTCCTCTGGA
Organism: Chaetoderma sp. LZ-2023a; assembly: GCA_034401795.1. Taxonomy (NCBI): domain Eukaryota; kingdom Metazoa; phylum Mollusca; class Caudofoveata; order Chaetodermatida; family Chaetodermatidae; genus Chaetoderma; species Chaetoderma sp. LZ-2023a. The sequence goes on along the minus strand of JAVVLW010003263.1, from coordinate 481,221 downwards.
AACGGCTGAGCACCTGTTCTAATCATGTCAATTCGTCCAGCCATTAATTAATACTATCAAAACCTGGATTGCCAAACTCTCTCTTGATCAGACTAAATTAGATGCCACATTAATGAAGTTTTTCTGCTTTTCAGGTGCCTGTGGTAGGCATAATAATGATCTCATTATTTATTTGAGCGCACTAGCCATAAATTCTATTTGGAGTTTCAGAGTTCCTTTAAAACAAGGACAATTTACTAACCAAACATCTGCCGGTCTGGTCTGTGCCTTTTTGGCTAAACTAAAATTCAGAATTATTATTGATAGATTTAGATTGCCAGGATCGGAATTTAAGAAATATTGGATTGATTCTAAATTACATCTTGAGAACGGCTCTCCAAGTGTGATACCAGCGATCGAAAAGAAGAAGAAAGATTCTAAATTATTCTGCTCGTTCGGGGAAAATAATCAGCTAATTTACACATTTGATTAACTCCAGATAGAATTGGGCGTATCAATATTGCACTGGCCACAACGTGCATGTACTATGCGCTATAATACTCCTTTAAATCCTGGAATGCCAGTTGTAAAACGCTCAGCCAATCAGCGTGCAACAAGAAAAGCGATCAATACTTTGGTTCCCACAACGAGAAATGCGACAGCACAGCATGCATAGCGCTGTGTGTGTGTGTGTGTGTGTGTGTGTGTGTGTGTGTGTGTGTGTGTGTGTGTGTGTGTGTGTGTGTGTGTGTCCTCTTGAATGTCATTTATAACTTTATTTCAAGACAACTATACATGTTGATGGTGTTTGAGTTTTGCTCTCGATTTGACTGGAGGTTGTTGCTGCCTTGTGTGGCAATGACTTCCAGTCAAAGCATTTTCAAAATAGAGCCCAGTGATTATATTGAAGGTATAGCTTGTCGCTTGCTGCGTGTTATAAGTAGAATTGCTAATTGCTGTGTATCTGCACGGCTAGTCATATTTGTCAGCGTTGACTGACAGTTGTTGCTATCTTTGGGAGCAACAACGGTTAGTAGAAACATTTATCAGGTTCTCAGCGTTACCTGGTCTGCCTGGCTGCATCCACCTGATTAAAATCATGTATGGAGTACCTGCATTTGTCCGGGTTGATTGACAGTTGTTGCTAACTCTGGTAGCAACAACTTTCAGTCGAACCGCTTAGCAGGTGTTGTTCAGTATTAAAATATTCTGTGAAACTGTATATGTTAGTTTATCTTGTGATTGACAGAATGATCGCTGTTACTGAAAAAGCTGCTTAGAATGGCGCTCTACAGGAGCACATTCCTATCTTAATTTCGAAGCAACCATCATTGTTTGTGCTTGTTTTTCCTGTCGATTTTGACTGGAAGTTGTTGCTGCCATATGTATCAATAGCTTTTAGTGGAATTGGCATGAATATAAGATGAGCTGCTGATGGGAGATCGCATTGACACCGTTTGGTTTTTCAATTTTTGGGCCAAAAAACTAATTTTGTGAAAAATGGACCGGAAACCTTCAAAACGCATCTCTTCCTTAACGGTTTGACCGATTTCAACCAAATTTGGCTAGAAGAGACATATGTTGGCATGTTCAAGAACATCTATACCGAATTTTGATTTTTCAATTTTTGGGCCAAAAATCTTAGATTTTATGAACAATTTCCTGGAAATTGTCAAAGCGCATCCCCTTCATAGCCGCTTGACGGATTTCAAGCATGCATAGCGCTGTGTGTGTGTGTGTGTGTGTGTGTGTGTGTGTGTGTGTGTGTGTGTGTGTGTGTGTGTGTGTGTGTGTGTGTCCTCTTGAATGGCATTTATAACTTTATTTCAAGACAACTATACATGTTGATGGTGTTTGAGTTTTGCTCTCGATTTGACTGGAGGTTGTTGCTGCCTTGTGTGGCAATGACTTCCAGTCAAAGCATTTTCAAAATAGAGCCCAGTGATTATATTGAAGGTATAGCTTGTCGCTCGCTGCGTGTTATAAGTAGAATTGTTAATTGCTGTGTATCTGCACGGCTACTCGTATTTGTCAGCGTTGACTGACAGTTGTTGCTATCTTTGGCAAGTTTTTTACTAATAGTACTTTTGTGAATACCAGATTTATGCAATTCAATGAAAAATATAATTAACCACTTTCATTCTGTCTATGTGCTGACATTATTTTACTCTGACAAATTCAAAAAATCCTGATGACTATTTTGAAAACAATCAAAGCGAAAGTTGTTTCTCCTTGAGGCAGCAACAACTTTCAGTCAAACTATTTCCAAAATAATATGCAGGTTTCTTATGCCAATGTCTTGAAATCATGTTGATGGGAATTCAGAATGAAAACGGTTATCGGATTATAAACATGCATTTTCATAAGTATGTTATTATATATAAAGGTTCAGCATATACATGTCTTGGAATACTGTGATTTATTATGTCCACACTGCGGGCTGGGTCGCTTTAATTGTCCTGGCTATTAATTGGGCTATTGTCCTCGGTCCACTATACTCCTAGAATCGTCACGCTTGATTTCATATGATTCAGCTGGTCACAATTATGAACATTCTAATTTAGGCTGGTTAAAATCAATACTATATAACTTCACACAGAATTTCCTATACCTGGCCTAATAGCACCATGACACAAGTATGCAAATTTACTGCATATTAGGACAGTGTCATTAATTCTGACATAAATCTCGATTTAATGAAATATTTAATTGGAAATTGTTCAAATACATCTAAGTGCTAAGAGGATTTTCCCTGAACTTGACTGAAATTGTCAAAATGCATCTCCTAGCTGCTTCGAAGGGTGAATTTCAAAGGAATTTTGCTAGAAGGACCCTATGTGATATGCTGCAGAACTTCTATTCAGAATATTGATTCATCTGTCTGTTGGGTAATAATCTTATATTTTTACAACTGCTCCAGAAATTCTTTTAAACAGTATTGATCTTCAATCAATGGCCCGATTTTAACCCTTTATCGACGAAACCGGCCATACCCAACCTCTGTAGTGGTCTCGAGGAATGTTCATTTGCAGGCCAAGAGAAGACTATTTTTGAAAATTTACCACTGGAATGACTGACTCGATAACCGAGCCAGTCATTTCAGTGGTAAAATTTCAAAAATAATCTTCTCCTAGCCTGAAAATGGACATTTAATGCGGAAATATTTCAAATTTATTGAAAAAAACTTTGTCATTAAAGGGTTAAACAAATTTGGTCAGAATTACCCTGTAGCGATAGTTTCCAGAATAGGCGTTCAGAATTGTAATTGACATATTTTGTGCTTGTTTTTCTTAGATTAAGTTCAAAATTTGTAGTTTATGTCTTGTTGCTGCTGAATTTCAAGAATATTGTCTGTTCAAATGCTAATGGTCCAGGTGAGCGTACAAGCCCTTGGGCCTCTTGTTTTTGTATGTTGTTTCATTAACCATATATAATTAACAATAATATGGTTATTACATGGGACAAATTTTTTTAAAGTGGCTTTTTCAATGATAGAAATGACATAAATCACTTTTAACAGAATTATATGTTTATTATTCGAAATGATTGTGTCAATGTATGTAGTTGTATATGGTAAATATTTCCCAGCTTAATCTAGTGTAGGAAAAAAGAAATTTAGTAACATTTGACATGGTACAACAGCGAAATGTCAATACTGTTACATGCATAATGCTCAAATGTCTCAGCAATTACTGAAATACATAAACAAATTTTTTTATGGCAAATTAAAGTAATATGTATTGTTTTTCAGAAAATATAACAAACATCCCAACTTATTTATGATTTTACTTATAGTTCCATTGTCATGCTACAGATATTATTACTATTTTCTATTAGTATGTTTTATGGTTTCCCTGACATCGTTAAAAGTAACAACTTCATTCTAAATCACACTTTTACATAAGCCCAGTTTGTATAAAAATTCAGAAAACCCAAAAATAGTATATCGAATTTGAAAATATGTCGAGATATGTCAAGATCTTTTGATTAGTTACAGTATTGACAAATAGTAACAGCATTGACGTGCTGTACAAAAATATAGAATATTCAACATCTAAAGCATAATATGTCCTTGTTTGTTCAGATATCAGATTTTCTGATTAATGGCAAACGTTGGTGCATTCAGAAAACATAAAAATATACTCTCTGTCGGAATATGTACTTCACTATTGCAAATATTATTATTATTAGTAACAGTATTGACATACATGTACTAATAATGAACAAGAACAAAAATTCTTCATTAACATCTGAAGCATAATATGTAACAGGACTAAACTGACCTTAAAATGGGACTCCAGGCAAATAGTAAACATTTTACGTGTATATGGGACCTTAAGAAAGTAAAAAAATATAGATAAATTTGCACTACCATGGTTCGGCTATTCATAGTTGTCTCATGCCTAAAACAGCAAAGTAGTGGTTCCAATGTGGCATGACGACAACTACTGTATGATATAAGCTGAAATTGTGTCATTTGCCCATTGTCCCACTTTAAACTATGTCAAATACAATATTATGATTAGCACGTAAACGCACTCAATATACACTTCATAGTATCTACTTCCCTTCTTCGGTGTGGGTTTCTTAATAAGTTTTATGATATCCTCTTTTGTATACCAACATTTGTCACGGTTCTTTTTGGGCCAATCATACAAACCCTTTGATTTTGTCTTAGCCATACACTCAATGTAAAAATCATTTCCGTCGATATCTTCAATATATCCGGGATATACAGTTTCATCATATATTACAAGCACATATTGACCAACCACATACCCATTAGCAGCATCTTTACCTTGACACACCCCTTCACTACCCTGTTCAGCAATATCCCCCCTCTGTTCGGTCACCATGGCTTCACTACCTTCTGCACTGCCTATCCCAGATTCCTCCACCACATGTAGGTTACCCAAACCACCCACCACTGTCGCCACATCCTCTCCACCCACCTCTGTCACCACACCGACTCCACCAGCTTCCTCTCCACTCAGCACATCACCCTCCAATTTCCCTATCAACATATCAACAACACTCTCCACTTCCGCAGTCACCACATCCACTCCACCATCCACAACTTCAATCACCACATCCACTCCACCATCCACCTTCTCCATTACCACATCCATTCCACCATCCACATCTTCAATCACCACATCCACTCCACCATCCACATCCCCAGTCACCACATCCACTCCAACATCCACATCCCCAGTCACCACATCCACTCCACCTTCCACAACTTCAATCACCACATCCACTCCATCATCCACATCCCCGGTCACCACATCCACTCCATTCACATCCCCAGTCACCACATCCACTCCATCATCCACATCCCCAGTCACCACATCCACTCCAACATCCACATCCCCAGTCACCACATCCACTCCACCTTCCACAACTTCAATCACCACATCCACTCCATCATCCACATCCCCGGTCACCACATCCACTCCATTCACATCCCCAGTCACCACATCCACTCCATCATCCACATCCCCAGTCACCACATCCACTCCAACATCCACATCCCCAGTCACCACATCCACTCCACCATCCACCTTCTCCATTACCACATCCATTCCACCATCCACATCTTCAATCACCACATCCACTCCAACATCCACATCCCCAGTCACCACATCCACTCCACCATCCACCTTCTCCATTACCACATCCATTCCACCATCCACATCTTCAATCACCACATCCATTCCACCATCCACATCCCCAGTCACCACATCCACTCCAACATCCACATCCCCAGTCACCACATCCACTCCACCTTCCACAACTTCAATCACCACATCCACTCCATCATCCACATCCCCGGTCACCACATCCACTCCATTCACGTCCCCAGTCACCACATCCACTCCACCATCCACATCCCCAGTCACCACGTCCACTCCATCACCCGCATCTCCATCACCACCTCTATCAAGTCTAGCCACCTTACCCTTAGCAACTTTGCCATGTATACTTCCTCCGCAACGTTTCTTTCCCTTTACATGCCTCTCTTTTCCAACTTTGTCTCCCTTGCCCTTGTTTCCCATTACACCACTCTCCTGTCCACGATCCCCCAGTACTGTATGTATAAGTCTATCCACATCTGGTACCGGGAAAACAAAGGTACGCATAGCATGGTCAGTACATGTATTCTGTGTACACGTACAACTAACATCTCTGTAGTTAATGATACCTGGACTATTTGACCGAATTTGATGTATGGACATAGTGCCCGGGACAGTTTTTGGTTTGGCATTTTTCAGTTTGTTGTCTATCATTTTTATTTCACTATCCGTTACTTTGTACAAATACACAGACGTTTCAGCTAGATTTAATTGTTCGATCAAGTCATTAGCATTCATGATGTCGGCTTTATTTACACTAACGCGTCGATTGGCGGCCCTTTTTACCGCGCCCCCTACGCCGTCGGGTATGCCTTTACCGTGCCCACTTTCATGGTAGTTCCAGGTTACGTTTACAAAACCTTCCTTAAAAATCAAAGTTGAGAGTAGGTAAAAGTTCCCTTTTTGTCTATATTGTGAACACGGCCCGTCGCTAAAAAATATAAGAGAGTCGACTTCGGGATGGCGATTATGAATTTGTTTGAGGATAGGAGTTAGATACGCCAAAATGGATGCGGGATCGTGTTGTAAACTGTCCGATACCCCACAGAACGTTATGGGTTTGCCACCTTTCACGGCATAAAAGCCTGTATGGAGAGAAATTTGTGGTAGTGATGCTCCAAAGTGCATTTGTTGCACTTGAACTCCCATTTTAGCTTCAAAATTCTCGGCGAAATCTACGTGAATTAGGCACTCGTTAGCTTTCAAATTCTCTCTCAAGTATTTATAATGTTCGATTTGATTGTTAATGTTGTAATAGTGTCGCCTGAATTCCCATATATCATTGTGAAATTTGTCGACAAGCGAGTGTATAGTACCTCGTTCATTTTCTTTCACAGTTAGTGTTATATCTTTCATTTGTCCATTTTTTAGTTTTCTCGTTTCTTTGCAGGTCTTCCATTGTAACCAGGAACAAATTTTCCCATCATCTGGTGTAATGAGCATTTGGACTTTCTTGTTGGTGCATGTGTTACAATCTCCATACATACACCGTTGCATTGTTATTGAACACACAGTGTGAGACACTAAGTCACTTAACTTTTTGGTTTCTACAAGGCCATTTGAGTGCATAGCATTAGCTAAGAACTTCATGTTTTCACATTTTCGACACAAGCACGTTTCACGCTCAGCGTCATTTGGTGGTTTAATCCAGAATGGCTTCAGTTTCGTGAATGTTGACAAACTCAATTTTAGACCAGTTTCCGCTTTACATTTTTTGTGAAGATTTTTGACAGTGTCACCTAACAAACGTTTCTGTTTCTTGAGTTTATTTTTTGTCACCGTTCGCTTGCCCGTCGTCATCGTCGAAACATCGTCGCGTTCAAAGAATCTACGAACTGTCTTTTCAAGACACAGTTTTTGTTTAATTTTTCGTTTCTTCTTTTCACTATCCTTCGCTTTGACACGAGTTCTAATATCTGTAACTGTTTGGGCGTATGTTTTTAGTTTGTACTTTCGGATGATATCCCCTGCGAGTATTTGTTTTACCGACTTCTTTTCTCCCGTTTTGAGTGATTCTTTCATTTGTTCTATCAGTACATTGTGAAAGAGCAACGATTTCTTAACTTCATAACGCCTTGACACATTTTTTATGATATTCATTGTTTTGGACCGTGGTGTTAGTGGTTCAACATTCTTCTTGTCATTCAGTCTATAAATTTTCTGCTGATATTTCTTTACTTTAGACTTTAATTTGGCGTTTTCTGTTAGTAGTTGTTTATTGTCATAATAACATTTCGCAATTTTTCTATTTCGCTTTCTGTTCGAGTGTTCTGCTTGTCGCGATGTCGATGGCGCTTGTTCTGGTGGTTGATTTTGTGACGGTGAAATTGGCGGCATATCTGGAGGAATTGTGTTCTTTTTTCGTTCTCTAGAAGTTGCTTTCATTTTTTTCCAGTATTTTCGTTTTCTTCGTTTCTCTCTTGCGCTTAATTCATTGATCAGTTTTGTCTTTCCGACGGATTTATTTTCATCATTTCGTCGTTTTTCTTTTGTGAGATATCCTGCCCTTCGAAGTGGATCTGCATCCCTTTTCGCCCTATATCGCTGTTGTTTTTGTGCATTGGTGAGAGCCATGGTAACCTGAAACGATACAAATAAAAAAGATTTACACCTGTATTTCATCCAGAAATCATTTTCAGCAGTTGTTTATTATCCTGTTCATAACAAGAATTCCGCGGAATTAAATGTCTCGCCTGTCGCATCTTTGTCACAGTGACCTTGACCTTTGACCTTGTGACCTCATTGTCGTCATGATGGTTCCTAACTATATAGGCAACAAGTATACCAAGTTTAGTTGCAATAGGCTTAACCAATCCTGAGATATAAGCTGATTAGTTTTGCTAAACGCAAAAAACTTAACAATTGTTGACGCCGTCGTCATCGTCGTCGTCGTCGTCGCCGTAGTCGTAGGAAAAGTGATACCTATGTCTCGCTTTTTCTGCTTCGCAGGCGAGACAATAAACCGGACACCATATATTTTCCATTATAATGTCAAAAGTGAATTACTAAAACATACAATAATGTGGAGCTGTTTGAAACAGATCTCTAATTTTTATACATAGTAGCGAATTAAATTATCTTTCCATCATGTTCAAGTTTAATCAATCTCCCCCCCCCCCCCGATTTAAAATAACACACACTGTAAATAAACACACTTGATTTAGTACTTTTGACAATGTTATAATGGAAAATATCTAAAGTTAAGGTCAATACTGTTACAATGTACAAATGTAGTGCTACTTGGCTATCCCCAATATTACTATCAAGATAATACTGTTTGTATGTGTACTCTGTACCCTTTTCTTTACAATATTAGCTAGAAAAAACAAATATTTTGCGATAGTTGAGTACATCATAGGCTACAACTATAATGTTCAATACTGTTACTAATAAGGTCAATACTGTAACCACCACGTGAAATTGTATATTATATATACAATCTATGAGTTAGCGATCCCTGATAACGCAGATTACCGGGCCAGTACTGGTCCAATATCGGGCCGATACAGTCAGTATCGGCACGGTATTGGGCCAGTACTGGCCCGGTAATCTGCGTTATCAGGGAAGCATGTTACTGATTATACGCAATTACGCATTATCATATCGACACATATTTTGGGCACGTATGCGGTGGCTAATGCACCACGTGCACGTATATGCAGCATTTTAATTTATTTGCGATACTAAATAAAAATAATAATGTTCATAGGTATTAGTATTATTTGTTATTCGATAAGATTGAACAATAATCCCTTGACACATGCCTCAAAGGCACTGAACTGAGTGCCTTCACCACTTTAAACATACAGCATTTACTGAAGCGTGTTCAAAGGGTAGTAAGCACAACCCCTAATCATCCCCAATCCTACCACTTTATCCAAGCTCATTTATCCCATTATCCCTCTTCCTTTGCCTTAAACTTAACACAACTCAAGTTTGGAGTGTCAACAGTCCAAGTAATCCTATTATACTTAGTGAATGACTATTTTGGTCAATACTGTTACTACTGGGTCAATACTGTTGTGTTTTTACCAGTAACAGTATTGACGGTAACGGTGTGGACATATTTACAGTAAGCAGGTTCATATGCGTGATTGACAGTTGACAAATATTGTTTTTTTAATTGTTTTTTGTCTGTACACCATTTCACATGTTTTGACACAATTACAATTTCAGAAAAGTTATGTCAAGTTAGCAGAATAATGGTAACAGATTTGACCAAAATAAAAATTAGACTATCAGTCCTACTTACTCAGGTATTTCGTTTTCAGTCAGAAAAGCACTCTACAAAATTATCTTTACTTTTTTTGGCACAACTAGGAAGTGGTGAAGAAATCACATACAGAGTAGTTTCCCTTGAACATGGTGCATCTAGGTACCTTCTTATACTATACTGGTTACAGTATTGACAAAATATTGTACTACAACACCAAAATATAATATACAACTACAAACACATTGTGATTTTGATAAGTAGGTTTTAGTTTATACTAGGATAGAATTATTTACAAATATGATGCATAAATGTCCAATAAAAGATAACATAATGTATATATAGATTGCTCTTGAACATGAAAAATAAATTTACTACTGGTAACAGGTTTGACATTTTGCATATACTTCCCCTGATATTTTTTTATTTTGGAACCCAATCCTAATATTTTAGTAAGGGTATATCGTACTTAGGTACACTATATAAAAATAAAAATAAATAATAATACAATATTACAAACAAGCTGTAATAAATGCCAGAACGCAAAAAATCCACTTAAAAAAAATTGGTCTCACATATTGACTGATTAAGACACTGACATAAATAATTGAGTGTAATTATTATTTTGCATAAAAATTCATAACATTTGTCATAAATATGTCTTTATGTTCTTTATTTTAACACACTTTCTCTGCTTTCTCACAATAACTAAGTTCGATACGTCATGTTTGTTTAATTCAGTTTTATAGATGGTGTGAGCATTTTGATCCATCCCATCTGCAAACCTGTTTGTCCGTCTGTCTGGATTATTTCTCCAGAATCCAAGAAGCTATAAGCACCATTTTTATGCTCCCTGAAAAAATTTGGGGTGGGGTGGGGTGTTGGAGTGGGGGGGGGGGGGGGGGGGGAAGCATATAGTCACCTCTTTGTCTGTCTATCCATTTGTTAGTCAGTCCGTCCGTCCATCCATTCACCCACTACAAGTTTGTCCGAAGCATAACTTCAAGTGTTTTATACCTAGGATCTCAAAACTTGGTACATGGATAAGTCTTTGGGAGACGGTTTGCAGAGATGAATTTGGAGTTGACACACACCCAAAAAAACAGAGTTATCCCCCTTAGAATTTTCTGTCAACCCACTAAAAGTATATCCGGGGCATAACTTCAAGAGTTTTATACCTAGGATCACGAAACTTGGTATATGGATACATATTTGGGAAAGAGTGCAGAGACATATGGCATTGATACACTCCCAACCAACAGGGTTATCGCCCTTAGAGTTTTCTGTCAATCCACTAAGATTGTCCGGGGTATAACTTTAATAAGAGTTTTACCTAGGATCACGAAACTTGGTATATGGATACATCTTTGGAAGATGGTGTACAGAGATGAATATGACGTTGATACGTTCCCAAACAACAGAGTTATCCCCCTTTGAACTGTTCTCCAGTATGCAACCCAATGTGGAGAAATATTATTTTGTAGCACATTTCATTATTTTGCAGCTATTAACCGTAAAGCAATTATACATACATGGAAAATAGACCATACATCAATTTGTCTTTATCCAGGGCATAGTTTGCAGGTATTTTTCGTGTGATGTATGTCTCTCGGGAAGCATACAACAGTTTACTAATATGCCTTGTTGACATATTGCTACATATTGGAGATGAGCAACTCTGGTTTGAAATGTGGTCAAATTGTCAAATATCTTGGTCATGTGGTAACAGAATGCATTCCTCAAAAGACGTGTTGGCCATAGCACTTGAGTGACACAGGGTAGGATTATCCAATTTGCCACAAACCTTCCTACTATCAATGCCTACAATGCTTGACCTCAAGGTCAAACTGTCATATCTAGCTCACAGGGTCACCCACAAAATAGGGTTTTGGCCATTACAGAGTTAAAGATCACATGTTCTGACATTCCAATCTGCAGATATTATCTTCTTCATTATTCTTTCTATTAACAACATTATTTAACACAGAAAATAACATACAGAAACGCCACCTCCACACAACTGTATATAAGTCCACATGGTAAATATTCAGGTCCACATTGTTACATATACTGTATATATAAATATATATAATAATGTGGACATTGAATATTTGATAATGTGGACATTAGTAATATGTGAACTTATATAATACTAATGTCCACATTATCAAATATTCAATGTCCACATTATCATATAAATACAGTTGTATATAATGTTGTTCATAGAAAAGATAATACCAACACACACACACATGAATATTACAGATGGCCAGAAAATCTGCTTCAAATACACTAACACATAGAATTGACACATACAGGCACAACATGTTCACACAGCTGTAGATATCGTCCACATGGTAAATATTCCATAATCTGATAATGTGGACATTCACTATCTGGATCAACCACTTGGCGGCCATCTTGGATTGTTTCCCTGGCAAAAAAACAGTAAAGCAGTGAGATTAAAATGTTTTCTCAAGAACCACTTGCATTCGTGAGTGATAAGGATGAAGATGGCTCCTGACCGCCAAATTCTTCCATAGTAATGAAATGGGAAATTAGGTCTCCTCTAGAACCATTAGGCGGATATCAACCAGTTTGGTAGCAAACATCCTTAGGTTATAGATATGCATGCAAGTTTGTTCAAACGATGATGATGATGGCCACCAGCCATTACAAACTCCCAGAGTAAATCAATGGAAAATTGTAAATGTCTTCTCGCGACCCACTGAATGAATGTCAACCAAATTTGGAACATCTGTCTTGAGCTATATGGATGCAAATTGGCTCAAACCACGCTGATTGGCTAAAATCCAAGATGGCTGCTGGCCATTAATATCTCCCATAGCAGACGAATGGGGAATTTACAACGACTTCTTCTGGAGAACCACTGGGCTGATTTCAATCAGATTTTTGTAGTAACCATCTTTGAGCTCAGCAATAGGTATACAAGTTTGTTCAAATGAAACCAATCAGCCAAAATCCAAGATGGCCACCGGATGTAACAATTTCCCATAGCAAATCAATGGGGTTATCTGCCACAGACTGTGGAGTTGTGTCGTGGCGGGCCTCATCTTTTTGGCATGACAACCATAACACATAAAAAGACACACAGACACCACCTCCACACAACTGTATATAAGTGGTAAATACTCAAGTCCACATTGTTACATATATATAAATATATATAATAATGTGGACATTGAATATTTGATAATGTGGACATTAGTAATAAGTGAACTTATATAATACTAATGTCCACATTATCAAATATTCAATGTCCACATTATCATATAAATACAGTTGTATATAATGTTGTTCATAGAAAAGATAATACCAACACACACATATGAATATTACTGATGGGCAGAAAATCTGCTTCAAATACACTAACAGATAGGATTGATACATACAGGCACAACACGTCCACACAACTGTAGATATCTTAAGTCCACATGGTAAATATTCCATAATATATGATAATGTGGGCATTCACTATTTGGATAAACAGTTTGGTGGCCATCTTGAATTGTTTCCCTGGCAGAAAACCAGTAAAGCAATGAGATTAAAATGTTTTCTCAAGAACCAGAAGAGACATATGTTGGCATGTTCAAGAACATCTATACCGAATTTTGATTTTTCAATTTTTGGGCCAAAAATCTTAGATTTTATAAACAATTTCCTGGAAATTGTCAAAGCGCATCCCCTTCATAGCCGCTTGATGGATTTCACGCATGCATAGCGCTGTGTGTGTGTGTGTCCTCTTGAATGGCATTTATAACTTTATTTCAAGACAACTATACATGTTGATGGTGTTTGAGTTTTGCTCTCGATTTGATTGGAGGTTGTTGCTGCCTTGTGTGGCAATGACTTCCAGTCAAAGCATTTTCAAAATAGAGCCCAGTGATTATATTGAAGGTATGGCTTGTCGCTCGCTGCGTGTTATAAGTAGAATTGTTAATTGCTGTGTATCTGCACGGCTACTCGTATTTGTCAGCGTTGACTGACAGTTGTTGCTATCTTTGGCAAGTTTTTTACTAATAGTACTTTTGTGAATACCAGATTTATGCAATTCAATGAAAAATATAATTAACCACTTTCATTCTGTCTATGTGCTGACAGTATTTTACTCTGACAAATTCAAAAAATCCTGATGACTATTTTGAAAACAATCAAAGCGAAAGTTGTTTCTCCTTGAGGCAGCAACAACTTTCAGTCAAACTATTTCCAAAATAATATGCAGGTTTCTTATGCCAATGTCTTGAAATCATGTTGATGGGGAATTCAGAATGAAAACGGTTATCGGATTATAAACATGCATTTTCATAAGTATGTTATTATATATAAATGTTCAGCATATACATGTCATGGAATATTGTGATTTATTATGTCCACACTGCGGGCTGGGTCGCTTTAATTATCCTGGCTATTAATTGGGCTATTGTCCTCGGTCCACTATACTCCTAGAATCGTCACGCTTGATTTCATATGATTCAGCTGGTCACAATTATGAACATTCTAATTTAGGCTGGTTAAAATCAATACTATATAACTTCACACAGAATTTCCTATACCTGGCCTAATAGCACCATGACACAAGTATGCAAATTTACTGCATATTAGGACAGTGTCATTAATTCTGACATAAATCTCGATTTAATGAAATATTTTATTGGAAATTGTTCAAATACATCTAAGTGCTAAGAGGATTTTCCCTGAACTTGACTGAAATTGTCAAAATGCATCTAGCTGCTTCGAAGGGTGAATTTCAAAGGAATTTTGCTAGAAGGACCCTATGTGATATGCTGCAGAACTTCTATTCAGAATATTGATTCATCTGTCTGTTGGGTGATAATCTTATATTTTTACAACTGCTCCAGAAATTCTTTTAAACAGTATTGATCTTCAATCAATGGCCCGATTTTAACCCTTTATCGACGAAACCGGCCATACCCAACCTCTGTAGTGGTCTCGAGGAATGTTCATTTGCAGGCCAAGAGAAGACTATTTTTGAAAATTTACCACTGGAATGACTGACTCGATAACCGAGCCAGTCATTTCAGTGGTAAAATTTCAAAAATAGTCTTCTCTTAGCCTGCAAATGGACATTTAATACGGAAATATTTCAAATTTATTGAAAAAAACTTCGTCATTAAAGGGTTAAACAAATCTGGTCAGAATTACCCTGTAGCGATAGTTTCCAGAATAGGCGTTCAGAATTGTAATTGACATATTTTGTGCTTGTTTTTCTTAGATTAAGTTCAAAATTTGTAGTTTTTGTCCTGTTGCTGCTGAATTTCAAGAATATTGTCTGTTCAAATGCTAATGGTCCAGGTGAGCGTACAAGCCCTTGGGCCTCTTGTTTTTGTATGTTGTTTCATTAACCATATATAATTAACAGTAATACGGTTATTACATATTGACTGATTAAGACACTGACATAAATAATTGAGTGTAATTATTATTTTGCATAAAAATTCATAACATTTATCATAAATATGTCTTTGTTCTTTATTTTAACACACTTTCTCTGCTTTCTCACAATAACTAAGTTCGATACGTCATGTTTGTTTAATTCAGTTTTATAGATGGTGTGAGCATTTTGATCCATCCCATCTGCAAACCTGTTTGTCCATCTGTCTGGATTATTTCTCCAGAATCCAAGAAGCTATAAGCACCATTTTTATGCTCCCTGAAAAAATTTGGGGTGGGGGGTTGGAGTGGGGTGGGGGGGAAGCATATAGTCACCGCTTTGTCTGTCCATCCATTTGTTAGTCAGTCCGTCCGTCCATCCATTCACCCACTACAAGTTTGTCCGGGGCATAACTTCAAGTGTTTTATACCTAGGATCTCAAAACTTGGTACATGGATAAATCTTTTGGAGACGGTTTGCAGAGATGAATTTGGAGTTGACACACACCCAAAAAACAGAATTTTCTGTCAACCCACTAAAAGTATATCCGGGGCATAACTTCAAGAGTTTTATACCTAGGATCACGAAACTTGGTATATGGATACATATTTGGGAAAGAGTGCAGAGACATGTGGCATTGATACACTCCCAACCAACAGGGTTATCGCCCTTAGAGTTTTCTGTCAATCCACTAAGATTGTCCGGGGTATAACTTTAATAAGAGTTTTACCTAGGATCACGAAACTTGGTATATGGATACATCTTTGGAAGATGGTGTACAGAGATGAATATGACGTTGATACGTTCCCAAACAACAGAGTTATCCCCCTTTGAACTGTTCTCCAGTATGCAACCCAATGTGGAGAAATATTATTTTGTAGCACATTTCATTATTTTGCAGCTATTAACCTTAGAGCAATTATACATACATGGAAAATAGACCATACATCAATTTGTCTTTATCCAGGGAATAGTTTGCAGGTATTTTTCGTGTGATGTATGTCTCTCGGGGAGCATACAACAGTTTACTAATATGCCTTGTTGACATATTGCTACATATTGGAGATGAGCAACTCTGGTTTGAAATGTGGTCAAATTGTCAAATATCTTGGTCATGTGGTAACAGAATGCATTCCTCAAAAGACGTGTTGGCCATAGCGCTAGAGTGACATGGTAGGATTATCCAATTTGCCACAAACCTTCCTACTATCAATGCCTACAATGCTTGACCTCAAGGTCAAACTGTCATATCTAGCTCACAGGGTCACCCACAAAATAGGGTTTTGGCCATTACAGAGTTAAAGATCACATGTTCTGACATTCCAATCTGCAGATATTATCTTCTTCATTATTCTTTCTATTAACAACATTATTTAACACAGAAAATAACATACAGAAACGCCACCTCCACACAACTGTATATAAGTCCACATGGTAAATATTCAGGTCCACATTGTTACATATACTGTATATATAAATATATATATAATAATGTGGACATTGAATATTTGATAATGTGGACATTAGTAATATGTGAACTTATATAATACTAATGTCCACATTATCAAATATTCAATGTCCACATTATCATATAAATACAGTTGTATATAATGTTGTTCATAGAAAAGATAATACCAACACACACACATGAGTATTACAGATGGCCAGAAAATCTGCTTCAAATACACTAACACATAGAATTGACACATACAGGCACAACATGTTCACACAGCTGTAGATATCGTCCACATGGTAAATATTCCATAATATGATAATGTGGACATTCACTATCTGGATCAACCACTTGGCGGCCATCTTGGATTGTTTCCCTGGCAAAAAACCAGTAAAGCAGTGAGATTAAAATGTTTTCTCAAGAACCACTTGCATTCGTGAGTGATAAGGATGAAGATGGCTCCTGACCGCCAAATTCTTCCATAGTAATGAAATGGGAAATTAGGTCTCCTCTAGAACCATTAGGCGGATATCAACCAGTTTGGTAGCAAACATCCTTAGGTTATAGATATGCATGCAAGTTTGTTCAAACGATGATGATGATGGCCACCAGGCATTACAAACTCCCAGACTAAATCAATGGAAAATTGTAAATGTCTTCTCGCGACCCACTGAATGAATGTCAACCAAATTTGGAACATCAGTCTTGAGCTATATGGATGCAAATTGGCAAAACCCAGCTGATTGGCTAAAATCCAAGATGGCTGCTGGCCATTAATATCTCCCATAGCAGACGAATGGGGAATTTACAACGACTTCTTCTGGAGAACCACTGGGCTGATTTCAATCAGATTTTTGTAGTAACCATCTTTGAGCTCAGCAATAGGTATACAAGTTTGTTCAAATGAAACCAATCAGCCAAAATCCAAGATGGCCACCGGATGTAACAATTTCCCATAGCAAATCAATGGGGTTATCTGCCACAGACTGTGGAGTTGTGTCGTGGCGGGCCTCATCTTTTTGGCATGACAACCATAACACATAAAAAGACACACAGACACCACCTCCACACAACTGTATATAAGTGGTAAATACTCAAGTCCACATTGTTACATATATATATATAAATATATATAATAATGTGGACATTGAATATTTGATAATGTGGACATTAGTAATAAGTGAACTTATATAATACTAATGTCCACATTATCAAATATTCAATGTCCACATTATCATATAAATACAGTTGTATATAATGTTGTTCATAGAAAAGATAATACCAACACACACACATGAATATTACTGATGGGCAGAAAATCTGCTTCAAATACACTAACAGATAGGATTGATACATACAGGCACAACACGTCCACACAGCTGTAGATATCTTAAGTCCACATGGTAAATATTCCATAATATATGATAATGTGGGCATTCACTATTTGGATAAACAGTTTGGTGGCCATCTTGAATTGTTTCCCTGGCAGAAAACCAGTAAAGCAATGAGATTAAAATGTTTTATCAAGAACCACTTGGCAGATTTCAACCTGATTTGGTGGGGAACATTCTTGAGTGATGAGGATGAAGATGGCCACTGACCGCCATATTCTTCCATAGTAACGAAATAGGAAATGATGTCTTCTCTAGAATCATTAGGCGGATATCACCCAGTTTGGTAGCAAACATCCTTAGGTTATAGATATGCAAGTTTATTCAAACGATGATGATGGCCACCAGCCATTACAAACTCCCAGAGTAAATCAATGGAAAATTTTTAATGTCTTCTCGCGACCCATTGAATGAATGTCAAACAAAATTTGGAAACATCAGTCTTGAGCTATATGGATGCAAATTGGCTCAAGCCAAGCTGATTGGCTAAAATCCAAGATGGCTGCTGGCCATTAATATCTCCCATAGCGGACCAATGGGGAATTTACAACGACTTCTTCTGGAGAACCACTGGGCTGATTTCAACCAGGTTTTGTAGTAACCATCATTGAGCTCAGCAAAAGGTATACAAGTTTGTTCAAATGAAACCAATCAGCCAGAATCCAAGGTGGCCACCTGATGGGAAAATTTCCCATAGCAAATCAATGGGGTTTTCTGCGACAGGATGTATAGTTGTGTCATGGGGGCCTCGTTTTTTTGGCATGGCAACCATAACACATAAAAAGACACATACAGACATACCATTTCCACACAACTTTTTATAAGTTCACATGGTAAATATTCAGGTCCACATTGTTACATATATTGTATATATATAAATATATATGATAATGTGGACTTTGAATATTTGATAATGTGGACATTCGTAATATGTGAACTTATATAATACTAATGTCCACATTATCATATAAATACAGTTGTATATAATGTTGTTCATAGAAAAGATAATACCAACACACACACATGAATATTACTGATGGCCATAAAATCTGCTTCAAATACACTAACAGATAGAATTGATACATACAGACATAACATGTCCACACAACTGTAGATATCTTAAGTCCACATGGTAAATATTCCATAAAGTATGATAATGTGGCCATTCACTATTTGGATAAACAGTTTGGCGGCCATCTTGTATTGTTTCCTGGCAAAAAAACACGGAAAAGCAATGAGATTAAAATGTTTTCTCAAGAACCACTTGGCAAATTTCTGATTTGGTGGGGAGCATTCTTGAGTGATAAGGATGAAGATGGCCACCGATCGCCAAATTCTTCCACAGTAACGAAATGGGAAATTATGTCCACCGGGTAAATATTCAGGTCCACATTGTTACATATATTGTATATATGATAATGTGGACATTGAATATTTGATAATGTGGACATCAGCATTATGTGGACTTGTATATATGTGAAAGGTCAGAGTTCAAGGGTTATGTCCTCACTAATTTATATATAATATATAGGTCCACACAACAGTATATAGTAAGATAATACATCTACTTTCCTAACATTGCTGTATATACGTTATAAACATACGCCCTGCTCAGGACAATGGCCACATAACGCAGTAAGTTTATATATATATATATATATATATATATATATATATATATATATATATATATATATATATATATATATATATATATATATATATAATAACCTTTCTTTCCTCGATGGTTGAGGGGATAATGCCACCCCTCTACGTCGTTGTTGGTCCTAACATCCATCTTGAACACTGACCAATCAGTCGGCGTAAACATAGCTCCGTCCACCCACGTATCTCGCATGTATTCCGATAGTTGATGCAGCGGTCTGTTGTCGGCTGGAAGCTCTAATGCCAATGTCCGGAACATGTCAGCTATGTGTGTGTCAGGGAGTAGAGGCAGCGCCATGAACAACAACAACAACAATAAATAAATAATAATCTGTAAATAATAATTTTTTAGATTTTGGTAAAAATCAGTTAATTGTGATAATGCATATTAATGTGCGCAATTAAGTGTCAAATATGTGTGAATTAAGTGTGAAATAAAAGAACCATTACATACATGAATATACCTGATATATTACACCACCGTCGTGGTAGGCTCGCTGCAGGCCCACCTCTTGAACTTTACGATATACTGCCTTACAATAATAATAATAATAATAATAATAACGTCATTTTAAAATTTATTTTAATAATTATTTTTTAACAATATTTTTTTTAATTATTAGTATTATTAATTATTTATTAGCTCTTAATTTATTTATTTACCTGGGTGAAATGAAATAAACACCCTTTCATGGTGACATGTGGCAGCACCCGCCGCAGCCCTTGCCACATTGCAGCCTCGTAATCCGCGGTCGCTCTGGTTACTTTAGTCTCTCTTGGTACCAGTTCTCTCACGGCCTGGAAAATCGCCGTGTAGTCTGCGGCCATTCTGCTGGACATCAGCGCGAATAGGACTGGAATTTGCTTCACCGAAGTACCAGAGACGACAAATGCATGGATGCTGAATAGCTGGGCGAATGGCTTTCGCACCAGCTTAAAAGTTGCATCCACGAACCTGTAAATTAAAACAATAATAGTAGTAGTAGCAGTAGCAAATTAAGGTACAGACAATTACAACGCGGAGCAGTATTACGACATCAAGCAGTACAGTGAATGTGCGATCATCGGTTAGTAGTATTAAGTGCGTATTAATGCGCAAATCTACATACAATTCATTAATACCTGTAGGCTAATACTCCAATAGTAGTAGTAGTAGTAGTAGTAGTAGTAGTAGTAGTAGTAGTAGTAGTAGTAGTAGTAGTACATGTCATTGAAAAATTAAGATTCTGTATTTATGTTAAATTATTATTATTATTATTATTATTATTATTATTAACAGTAGTAGTAGTAGTAGTACATAGTACATGCCATAATACCTCTTCGACGATCTCGCTTGCCGAGTCAAACACGCGTTTCGCCGCCAGCTTCTTCGCATCTCGTCGGAACTCCGCCACTTTTACACGACCTGTAATAAAATGCAAACACATTATACAAAAGGTATAACATTAGACCATGACACAATTTATGCAAGATGTTATAACATCGCAAAAACTGACCACATAATGATCACATTAAGTGAAAATGTACATACCTGTTGCAGCTGATCCGCATATATGTTCGTGCATCCCACGCACGAGCGTCTCCGCATTCTCCACAACAGTAGCGCAACACGTGACAGTTCTATTGCGGATGTTGCATCTCCAGGTTATGGCTGTTCTTCGTTTATCCATCTTCAGGACATACTGATAGCCGATGTTATCCACCAGCAAATCCTGCAACAAAACATTATACATGTAAGTTACATTTAATGGCATTCAGATTCAGAATGTTTGTGCATTTAATACGCAATACAGTGCAGGTGTGCCTGAGTTAGTGCGTTAGTGTATGAGTTAGTGTGTTAGTGCCTGGGTAAGTAGGAGTACAGAAATCATTATTAAAATTAATTGTTATGAACCATTTTACCTTTCCCTTATTAGTCCCTGCGGAGAGAGAGAGAGAGAGAGAGAGAGAGAGAGAGAGAGAGAGAGAGAGAGAGAGCTGCGAGAGAGAGAGAGATAGGGGGGAGGGAGGAGCTGCGGGAGAGAACAGGTGCTTCGTCGATGCTTACCTCTGTTAACTAGATAAAAATATTCCACATTATTTCCTATCATGATTTCATTGCATACAAATTATTATACAGATAGAGAGAGAGAGAGAGAGAGAGAGAGAGAGAGAGAGAGAGAGAGAGAGAGCGCTGCCAGAGAGAGAGAGAGAGAGCGCTGCCAAAGAGAGAGAGAGAGAGAGCGCTGCCAGAGAGAGAGAGAGAGAGCGCTGCCAAAGAGAGAGAGAGAGAGAGCGCTGCCAGAGAGAGAGAGAGAGAGAGAGAGAGAGCACGCTGCCAGAGAGAGAGAGAGAGAGAGCGAGTGAGCGAGCGAGCTGCGGGTGTGGGTGGGGGGGGGGGAGGGGTGAGTTTGAAAAGATAGGCTAATAGGCATTATAAGAGCTAATAAATTAATCTTACCTGCAGCCTGACATATATCGCGTACCCAGTCAATAAAACCACGTCGACAAGCGGCACGGTACTCGTCCTGGGATAAGCCTGTCCCACAAGTGCGATGCTGCCATTGCTGACATACATCGCGCTGAAGTGCCTGCTGACGACCACCGACTTCAGCTCCACAACGAACATAAGGAAAAGACATCTTTTAGGTTTGGTGAACAACGGTCGATAGATTTGTAAGATTTGTGATAATATTGCGAATGCAACAGAATAACAGGTTTGGAGAGATTCAATTTGCATCTTGGTTATATAGCTGTTGAGCTTGTGAAATTTACTCACATCGGCGTGCATGTTTTTCTAAGATTATATTCAGAATTCAATAAATATGTAAGATCTAAGAAGTAAATACCGATAAACAATAGTAGGATTACCATTGTAGATGCATACCGATAGTTAATCCTTGGCTTGTCCCGTCTTTCTCTTATAAATCAAAGGTCGGTGCGCTTATTATTGAGAAATTAAAAAAAAACCACCACTAAAGCTTACAGATTATGATCTAAGTCTGTTGAATATTTTGAAACTAATTCTGCTTCTGCTTATGATGAAGAAAATCATGAGCAATTATGATATATCTGAATTTAATAAATATTCTGTTGATAATTTTGAAACTAATTTGACAAAATAAGCTACATATTGCAAAAAGTATACTTGGACTTGTCGTTGAAAGGGTTAACGCTTTCAGACCGACCGACCGACTGTTTAAGAGAAATATATAGGCATATGCTACACACTTACTGCTTCATCCGATATCTTGGCCTGGCATAACTGAATACGAGATGACTATAGTATAGTCATAGTGTTATCACTCGCTGTATTTTCGTCGACTATACTATCATCTATGTCTGGGTTTAGGCTTAACTCGCGGACAAAACAGCTTCACGATACCCTTGGACAGATGTAGTAGTAAATGCCTCGGTCGATTTTCCCAATAAATCCACAGCAATACGAATGTTCAAAGCTCAGAGTCGTGAAAATATTTGCTTATCATAGGCGCAGCCATTTTGGATATAAGGCGAAAATATGGGGGGGACTATTTTCTCTATAATAACCGTCTATAGCGAAGGCTGCTAAAGTAGCATCGGTGCCTTTTAGGTTAAATAATATTCTTTGTCATATACAGAGTTGATTTCTTCGCATTTTAACTGTCCTGGTATTTAAGAAAGCAAATCCCGAAATTATCGGGAAAATTACTACGCCAATGGCCGGTCATTATCCACGAGAGCTATCTCGCTCCCGTTGAGTGTAGGAGATCTCGCGAGAACATGAATGGATGTCGGCCTAGATGGTGCTCCTATCAAGAGGAGAATATCCGAATACAACAACAACAACAACAACAACAACAACAACAACAACAAGAAAATGTGCGATCCTAAATGACAAGTCTACGAAATAGTCGGAAATACTTGTTCTTGTTGTGCTCAATGAAAATTTCTAGAGATGATTTTCACTATCTTTAATGACCAATTACCATATTCGGGAACTTGTGATTATTTTGAAAATAATGTGATATAGGCAGAAACAGCCCTCCCTACCCCACCAGTTAAATTTGTTTGAAAATATTCAACAGCTTTGATTTGCTGGAAATTCGGGTTTCAAAGTTTCAAATCAATTTCAACACGCATACAAAGTGGGCGGAGCATGACTAGAAACGGATCCCTCTATTAAATGAATGAAGTGTGTTTTTATCGGACAAAGGCAAACATACAAACAGTTGCTATACAGGCATGACAGTACAGCCCAGAAATACGGTAAATTTATTTCCAAAGCAAAAACAATGGTTAGTAAGAAATGCTCTGTTAAAGGTTTTGAACATAATTGGATTGGAGGCCATTTGTGCCTTAGCAGCAATGCCTTACAATCCAATAATTATGTTCAAAATATCAAACAGTACATTTTATTCTCCTTTTTGAAAAAAGTTATATTATTTCGGAGCTATGTTGACTGTACTGTATTTGAATCCTAACCAGCTTTGTCAAAAATTGCAAAATTTTGACAGATTCATCTGATGGACCTATACTTGTGGATATATTATTCATACATGTATATCATTCTGAAACACGTAATTTTCATCATTTACTGAATATGTCACGTTAATATTATTTGTTATAAAGGAAGCTAATTCTTAATGGAGGAATCCAGTTTTTTCTATGCCCTACCCATCTCTAGCTACCCACCCACCATTGGCCCGTGTTGGGATCAATCGATCCCTGCACTATCTGAATCACAATTTTCATAAAACTATATAGGCCTACAGATAAGTTGTTGAATATTTTGAAATTAATTTGACTGAGTGCAATTGCTGTATATAGCGCCAAGTCAAATTAGTTTCAAAATATTCAACAGCAAGTTTTTTGAATAGTAAAGACAAGATTCGTACCACAATGCTTAGTCCGTCATCAATTAAGCATTCGTGACGAACTTAGCGATGCCATTTATGACATAATTGATTATGACGTCATCCTACATGTGACGTTGTTGATTATGACGTCATATGATTGATAGAAAAACTGGATTCTTCAATCGCTTTGCAGGATTACACCAAGAAGATTCATCTTGCTTGTTATCGTCGTATGTGTACGTACGTGAGTTTTGGGAAATTATTAGATGCTGTATTAATTTGATCTAAATTTATTGCCATCAATGTCCCATAAGACAGGTGGAAACATCACTGATTAAGTATTGATTCGAACATACGTGTTGTAAGTAGTCAAATTGTTTCTGATATGTACAACTGGCTGACTATGATGATGCCGTCGCCGATAACATGATGGTGAGGATCTTGCAGATGAATGATGATGGTGATCATGGTGGTGGTGATGATAAAACTGTCAAAATCAATAGCTTTTGGTGTTAATACCTTTTGGTTCTTTAACCCAACATGCGCTTTATGATTATTTACCTGGCTACAACGGATTGCATATGGATTATCAAGAGTGGTCGCTAAAGACAGACAGACATGCATGACAAATGATCAATATTAAACAGGCACAAGCACCAAGACTTTTCATTACGATTTAAGAACAAAAACAATGTTTTTGGCAGCAACCGCTTTTACTCCCCCTTTTAGTCAAATTATTCTCAAAATAATATCATACATCTAAGCGCTCTGTAATGTAAATTGCAATTATTCTAGCATATTGGTAGTCCATACTATTTCCTCCTTAAAATGCGTTGATTGTGATAAGTGCAAGTGGTGGCTCTCAGGCCAGTCAATCTAGTTTTTGATTTTCAAAAGTAGTTTTCTGTAAACACCATCAATGAACCTTGTGAGGGTCCCCTATGACCGCCATCAACAACCACCACGGTACCAAGAGCCCAGAAAATGAGCCAGAAATCCCCTAATGTCGCCGTCAAGCTTTCATTAAGAATGACTATCAATCAAACTTATGTGGTTCCCAAAGACCAGTCATAAAGAACCACGAGCAGCCTTACTGAAAGTTGCTGCTGTATCGGTCGTTATATTTTTGCAAGAACTGATATGTGATATATCAAATAAACTGAAATGGTAGGTCTATCCTTTTATATTTGGCCCCGACCACCACGACTTCATGAGCTACGATCACCATGACTTAATTAACAATCGGTCTTAGTGAAAGATTAATGGGTATTTTTACGTAAACTGTGCTGGTATCTGTAACAGCTTCCCTCATGCAATATTTATATTTAAAGAACTGCAATCTTTGGTGGTCCCTATTGATATACTTTAATAACCAACATCAGATGTGCATAAAGCCATATTCTCATCTCATACAATTATCTATTTAATTTGTATGTCTGATTACTGTATTCTGCGGCTGTAGTAGTAGAAACATCCTATAGCTGCAATCAGTCCTTCTTTGCTTTTGCCCACTGTGTCTTGTCCTCAGCCAAAATCCTTAGCTTCCTCAGGCCCATTCTTGACTTGAGTGTACCTAATCCTGCTTTCTTGAGGTCACCTCGCAGCACGCTTAGCATATTTATGCAATGACGTCCTCTCCTGGCTCTGTATTTGCTGGCTCCGAGTAGGGCGAATTCCAAGGATCTCTGTGCTGGTGTGTCTTCTGGCATCCTCAGCACATGGCCAAACATGGACCATCTTTGCTGGGCGACTTTTACAGACAACGGCGGCGTATTACACATCTTGTATAGTGCATCGTTGGAAATTATGCTCTCCGGCCATCGGTGTCCAGTGATGGTGCGTAGGTGTTTGCGGTGGCAGACGTCAAGTTTGTCTAGAGCTGCCTTTGGAGCTGCCCAGCTGTTACAGTTATACAGCATCAAGGATACACAGGTTGCATTGTATAAACGTAGTCTTTTCGCCAAGGGCATCTTTGATCTACGAATCCATAGCTTCCAGAAGGACTAGAAAGCTATGCTCCCCATGATGCAGTGTGCAGCAATGTCAGCAGTAGGCCTATTGCAAAGCAGTGACCGCAGGATTTTACTTTTCCTCCATGGTTAGCCGCCACTGAGTGGATCGTCATTTTCTTTAGTTTCATGCTTTGTAGATAGGTTTATATGGGTGAACTCTGTTTTGGATTCATTCATTAAGAGATTCTCAAATTTTAATTTGGAGGAGAGAAAATTTGAATGATTTTGGCGCAATAAAACAGCATGCCACTGCATTGTTAACACAAGATGGGTTATTTAGAGGATTAATTCCAGGAAGCCAGCAGACAATCGTCGGATTATCCATAGACATATACAATGGGCATTGCTTTAGCCAATCAGCTATCAGAAACGTTTCCAGCAAATCACAATGTACGTGAACCTGCTCGTCGTGCAGTGGGCGTACACTCACAATCAGTCTGTAAAAAATATTACGATCATTACTGACCTTAGTTTCTTAGATTCAAATTCTCTAAAATTTCTCAAAATTTCAGCTTTAGTTTCTATAGTAGAATTTTAGCGAATCTCGACTCTTTACATTTAAATTAGTATATACATAGGAAGTACAAAATAGACATATAGATAAATAGATTAGGTCGATAGACTAGATATTAAACCAATATTTAGAACATATGCAGTCTTTAGGCCTAAAGCAAAATACACATAGGCGGCCATTCCTGTCACAGATATGCATACAGTAGCAGGCCAGGCTTTTTCACTGGCAGCCTTTATTGCCAAACACCATTTCGTAGACTAGTCTGAGTTCTCCGACTCTTTCAATTCTATGACATGGGAAAACTCTGAGGGACTATTCGTAGAAATGGTAATTTTGTAGACATTGGCGATGTCTACGAAATGACTATGTCTACGAAATGGCATATCGACGAAATGCCCATATCTACGAAATGACTTCCACTAAATGTTTTTTCTACGAAATGTCTGGAATTCGAAGGACTGTTTTAGCTACATTTATAAGTGCTGTCTATGTTAAATATCTCTGACCCGTTGTGTTTATGCCAGTATTGGCCCCTACAATGTACCGTATGGATACAGTTACAGTTACATTTGATGGACAAAGATATGCCTAGGCCTATTGAAATATACATTTACCCCCAAGAACCGATGTAACTGCTTCTTAAAATTGTTTGTGTTTTTTGCATTGACCACATGATCCGGTAGACTATTCAGATGACATAGAAACTCTTTGACTAAAGAAAGCTTTCTCAATTGTGTTCTACACCTAGTTTTGAATAGGGTTTCTTTTAAATTTCCACGTAGATGTGTTTTAACAGCAGCGGTAAAGAATTGGCCTGAGTTTATATTTACCTTACCAGTTAGTATTTTATATGTCTCTATCACATCATCTCTTAATATACGCTGTTTAAGGGTCATAAGTCCTAATATACTTTAAAAAGCGATT
The DNA here is from genome assembly GCA_034401795.1 of Chaetoderma sp. LZ-2023a. NCBI lineage: Eukaryota > Metazoa > Mollusca > Caudofoveata > Chaetodermatida > Chaetodermatidae > Chaetoderma > Chaetoderma sp. LZ-2023a. The sequence goes on along the minus strand of JAVVLW010003263.1, from coordinate 453,204 downwards.
TTTGTAACTTTGACAGATTGTGTACATGTTCTTTGAATGTGTTCCATGTGTTCAATATCTTTGATACGGTATGGTGACCACGCCTGAATACAGTATTCCATGTGTGGCCTTACAAATGTTTATATAGTATAATAAATGATTCTCTGTCCAAATTCCTAAACCTTTTTTTGATATATCGCATTACTGTTAGGGCCTTATTTGCACCTTTGGCACATTGGTTGCTTGGTTTTAAATCAGTGTTGTTCCATACACCTAAGTCTTTTTCCCTTTGAACCGGTTCTAATTCTTTGGTTATATCATTACTATGCATATAATAAACATATTGATTGTTTTCATTCCCCAAGTGTATAACTGTGCACTTAGCAGTATTAAAAGCCAATAGCCAACCGTTTGCCCAGTTACAAAGGTTATCTAAGTCATACTGTAATTGCTGATTATCAGATGCATTGCATATTTCATTCCAAATGTTGCTGTCATCTGCAAAAAGCTTTATATTGCATTCTGTTTCGTCTAGGATATCATTTACATGTACTAAAAAAAGAAATAGTCCAAGTACTGACCCTTGTGGAACCCCAATACTTATAGCAATAGATTCAGAGGCTTCCCCTAACACAGAGTTTCATATGTTTATTTTGTGAAGTCTTTGATCCACACTAAATTACTACGCCTAATACCATAGGCATGCAATTTGTTGATAAGTCTTTTATGGGGCAGACTATCAAAGGCCCTCTCATAATTTAGATAAATGTTATCTATGCAATGGCATTGGTCTATTCACTTAGTCCAATTTTCAAATGTCTTTAGTAAGTTGGTAAGACAACTTCCGTTTTTTTGTAAACCTGTGTTGAAGTGACGTAAACAGGTTATTTATGTAAAAGTTGTTCATCAATTTATCTCTAATGAGTGATTCCATTACTTTGCATATTATGCACGAGAGAGAAATCGGTATGTAAATTTCAGATAATCTTTTACTTCCTTTCTTTAAAATAGGTACAACAACAGTGGTTTTGCAGCTGCTGGGTAGTTTTCCTTTTAATAGTGAGCACTTGATCAATATATGTATAGGTTTCGTGAGTTCGTGGATGCATTTTGTCGGGGCCCATGGCTTTATCTCCCTTTAGAAATCTTAGTTTGTTAATAATGTTGTTCTCTGTAAAGACTATTTTGTCAATTGTGTCCCCATTTGTTACCATATCTGGAAAATTTGGCAAGATATTATCTTCATCCTTTACAAATACAGAGTTAGAAAATTTACAAAGAATCACTGCATTTTCAAGGTCATTGCTAGCGATGGTACCATCCTCTTTTTCTAGGTTACAAACAGTGATATTAACCTTTTGTGTATTACGAATGTAGCCATAAAACTTTTCGGATTTCCCTTAAATTCTTTAACGACACACTTTTCATATTTCCTGTGTGATGACTTACATAGCTGGCTTGTTAGATTACGTTGTCTGACATACACAGTATAGCCGTATGGCGAATTACTAGACCTATATCTCTTCCAGAGATCATAATCTTCTTTCATCGCTTTTAATAATGATACAGCAGCTTTATTTACATGCGGAACATTTTATAGATTGGATGCAGTCAGGATATTGAGAAGGCAGGATACATTCAACTCTAGTAGATGTAAATGAATGCATCTTGGATACAATAATTTGCCATTTGAATACACCATGTAAGAAAACAACATCAAACGTATACTTAATCAAACTAATGGGGAGAGGGACTTGGGGATCTGGATAATAACCAGTTTAAAACCATCAACACAGTGCCTAAAAGCATCAAACAAAGCCATGTATGTTATGACATCTATTAAAAATGGCTTTAAACATCTTGACAAAGAAGCTTTTCTTATACTATATAAATAGAGAATCTGGAACGAGGTTACTTTTCATATCACTGTTATGGACCGAGCTGAAAATTTTTGCCAATAGTTGCTGATGTGCCTTTTATCTGATTTCTCATCGTTGATTTTCGTGAAATCGATACCGCCGCTGTGATGCACCACTACTTGATAACAGATACTGAATGCGCAGCAAAATATAGTGCCAAACACAAAATCTGGTGATGTCAGCCGTAAACTACACTTTTCTTCTAAGACTATCGAAGAGCCACGGCCATCAATCGCTACTTCGCTGCCGACTGATAAACTGTCAAGCGATGACATTTTGGGATGACGTTTCATGAATGACAAATCGTAGTAAACAAATCTTAGTAAAACAGTGCCGCGTAGTAATCCCTATGCGTCACGCTCACATCAATCAATGTTTTAATTGGTCGATTTAAGTGGGTTGCGCACCCAACAGCCAATGAAAATACTCCGTTGAATATGGCATGTGTGCTCATATCGAAAAATATGGAATGGGATAGAAGGTTTGTTTATATGATAAATACGCCATATGTACGTCCACATTTGGAATACTGTGTACAGGCTTGGTCCCCATACCATGGGATAGCCTGTGACCTCTCGGAAAGGGATGGGAAGGATCTGGCGGAAAAGATGATCCAACAAACTTGTATTGATTGTATGAGTAATAATGTCACAAGAGAATACATAAACAGTGATTGATTAAAACACAAAGATGTGTTCAAGTATTATCGAAAAACACTACATGGGTAAAATTCCGGAATGGACATTATGTCCTTGACATGAAGTGGATGTTTCCGACTATTGTTCATCATGATTAGTGAGTTTTGAGTAGTACATCCGGAGTCAAAATGATACCACCTCCCTCAACTGGCCGCCGTTCGGCGATCCGCGGCCCCCACTGCCCTCTCAATTCCTGGGGCATAGGAATTTGAGACATGTGATCATTTCTCCCGGACATCGCTGGACCCCACCTGTCCGGGAGAACCTCCTCAGGATACCGGCCAGTGGCCGGCCTCTCTATTCTGTGTAGGCTCAGACAAACACGTAGTCTCTGCCAGAGTCGCATCGGCATGATGGGACCACCCATAGAGGCTTCCATCTACCTTGACAACGCTCACCTGGGGTTAGCATGTGAACCACGGCAGACTCTGGCAAGTTCACATGTTATGCAGAGAATCTGGTGCTGAGCAGGGGTCTCCAGCAGACAACCACGGCCTACCCTCTCCAGCCCATAGAAGTGGCAGACAGACTCGATCTCTTTACGTGGGTGAAAGCGGTCGTAAATGTTTCTCCGCAAGGGGTCGACCCAAGGATTGTACGGGGGGTCATCCCGGAGGTGGGCCCACTTGGCATTCAATATCATGGCAGTCTCAGCGCCCTGTGTCACTGCTGTAGACGCCAGCACGAGCAGTATGATGAGAATCATGGCTATATATGAAGAGTTAAATTGAACAGAGTGAACCCCTCGAGAAATATCTATGCCAGATCAAGCCCTGCTCCATCCAGTTCGATAGTGATCTTCATCCCCTCAGGGGCAGGGGCTAGCTGCTTCACTCTGCCGCCGGCTAAGAAACGTAGCTCTAGGACTATATGAGTCATTTGCGGGCTAGTGAGTCCCACTCGCTGAAGCAGTTTAACAGCACCCTTGGCTTTGGTGACATGTGACACACCATCTACCCGTAGGGTGCCCTCCTGGAGGTTAACAGCTTCTTCATCGAATGGACGCTGCAGCAGGAGCTTTCCACCTGTAACCCTGATCCGGTGACCCACCCTCGTCAGGGAGACACCTTCACCTATGTAGGTGAGGAAGGATGATCCCCGATTGTAGAGCTTTCGAACTTTCCCATCCCTTTTCACAACAGTGGAGAGGAGAGTAACCTCTATGCCAATGACTGTGAGAGGCCTATATATGGGCAACCATGGTTGCCAGTTACCCCCAGGTCCGGCGCGGTACCACACTTCTTTCTTCTCAAACAGGAACTGCAGGTTTTTTGCCAGGGTCAATAGCAGGCCATCACGGACCAACGGCAGGGCACCGCTCGAATGGGTTTTGACCAGGTGAAAGCTGAGGTCGCTATTTAGGGTGTTGATGTCTACCACCTCTGTATCCGAGAGCTCAATCAATGGCTCGAGGATGTACTTCCTCTTCGGGAAATCGTACCGAAACATGATCTTGTGGCCATCTATGTCGCGACCCAGGTGCCCTTTCGACACATCCTTGAGGTCTGTGAGCATCTCCACCCCATCACCACCAATGGGGTGGAGGGAGAATGCATTTGAGCTTGCTTCATACTGTAGGGCGAAGGACTTGCCATCACTCTCTTCTACCTTGGCAGCATCAACTGCGTACACATCTGCGAGGTCAGCAAGACCAGTCGAGTGAGCAATTATGGGTTCCATAGCATGTGATAAAAGGGGTTTAAACGAGACATATAACCATGCCGATTGTCCGACTGCTGCTCTCCGGTGGTGAGAACATAATCTCACCCTCTCTAGAGGGGAGACGGGTGGTACAGTACCGTGTAGAATGGGTCCTCTTCGACATCAACCTGTGGGCAGTGCACACAGCAGCTCACTGGTAGAAGTCAGCCGGGACGTGATAGAGTATCTCCCAGGTGCCAACAGCAACCTATTGAAAGCTATCAGTCCTAGCCTGTTCACACCTGTAAATCACCTGTTTGACAGCCCCTCCATTAACATATACGCCAGCACGGATGGGATATCAGACACCCATTTAGAGTTTACACTCTTATTACTCATTGACCTGATGACAACATGCTATCATGCCAGCAATATCTGGCCTTGGCTGAGATGATGAACCCGATAGAGGATTGCCCCTTCATAACCCCTGCACAGATAAAGGGTTTAAACGAACAGATGCCTGCACAGCAACAGATCTGTCAACAAGAAGGAGAGTGCCTACAGCGGGAGAACTGGTATCAACAGAATGTGCGCAGGGCAAGGAGGGACTGGGAAAATTTCTGATACTGGCAGGCCCTCCAGGAGGAGAGTAAGTGGGATGCAGGTGTCTTGACAGACAACGATCGGCCAGATGTCTTCACATACGATGATGAGCCAGGTGTCTTCTTAGACGAGGATGAGCCAGAGGTCATACAGTGGGAAGAGGAGATGCGGAAGTGTAAGATCAAGAAAGCCATCCAGCAGCGGACCTACTATCTTGGTGATAAGATAAAGTTCCAGATGTCACGTCTCAGAAAGCTACTGGCACCCGACATAGTGCTGGATGACCACGTTCTAAGAGACAGCTGTCTCAAGACCAAAAAGCTGGTATGGTTAGCCAGGCTCTCCAAAATGAACCCTTCTATGACCCGTTAAGCAGATTCTGCAGGTGATGCCAGTTTAAGCCTCCAGGTATCCTATGGCAAAATCAGAGTGGCGGAAGCAACCAGAACTATACCCCTCCCTGACTGCTGATGAGGGCGGTACCATCCATGGCTGGCGACTCCAGCAGATAGATACCATCAGGCAGAATCTTGTCCATGAGGCAGAAAAGTATGGCAGAACGCGCAGTCGATATAAGACAGCCTACAACGTCCTTGCGCGTACAACCACTGCTGCGGGTGTGATTGGAGCCAGTGCTGGTGTGGCAGCTGTGGCCACTCTCGCTACAGGGGTGGGTGCCCTCGTCGCCATCCCTCTGGGTGGCGTGACACTAGCCGCCACTGTCTTGGCCACGGGCTTGGGAGTGGGGCAGTGGCAGATCACAAGGAGGCTGGAGAAGCATGCTAAGTCCGTGACACCAGCACAGAGTATGCTACGGACTATCGACGAGTCTGTCAGCAGAGCTCTCGAGGATGGCCAGGTCACCGATGAAGAGTACCACCATATATTGAAGGTCCAAGCCCTGTACCGCACTGCGAAACCTACACTGCGACAGCAATACGTCAAAGGCTCCAGTGGGCAGGTTGATATGGAGGAGTTAAAAAACGAGATGTTACGGCAAGGTCTAGGGGTTATGTACGGTGACCCGAGATGTGACTACTCAGGATTCCCCTATCGAACACCCCGACTAGTAGGCCATTGGAAGACAGCGACATTCTCATTCGATCCAGACTCCGATCCTGGAGCGATAGTGCAAAATATGCACATCACCGGAATCAGGCAGGACTACCCAGATGTGTGGAAGTACTTGGTCCCACACACCACCTCAGGCCTCACACCAACAGGGATCGTTCGGATCAACCAGTCCCTGGAAGCACTGTGCTACTGCCTCCTTACAGCACAGACCAAGCTGCGTCATTCCATAGATGGTGTCAGCGGAGCAGAGGTCCAGGCCATATTCATCAGTCTCGTTGAGGATATTATCATCGTAGCAAATCCCAGCAGTCTTATTGCTAAGTTCCAGCAGGGGTTGCAGAAGGCAAACGTGACTTTGCTCTTTCACCACACCTACGTTTGATTCCGAACAACATGATCGTGAACATCGAGGAACTCCAAGTCAGGGGCTATAACAACATGATAGTCGAGGGGAGTTCCCCCGGTGTCCACTTCGGTTTCAACATGGATATCACCACACCTACACGTAATACAGGCCATACAGTCGTTCCGACCCTGACACTGCAGCCAGTTGACATGCCGCTTCCCATGGCAGCGCCAACCCTGCCACTGCAGCCAGTCGACACGACACCGCTTCCCATGGCAGCTCTACGAGTGGTGTCAGGCCTAGCTATCGTGATGCTCGGGATCAGCCTACTCCGCCGCTAGCAAATCAGCTATACGACTATCCTGACTCTCGTCAGTAGCGGTGGGGACCACGGTGAGACACTGAGCCAGCTTGGCCTGCCCTACAGCCCCTATACACGCTGCCAACATGCACATCCAAGGGCTGGAGGGTTCCACAGCGCATCCTTTTTCCAGCTTGTAGTATCGCAGAGCCTTGGTCAGCTCTGAGTCAGGTGAGGCCATGGAGATCTGCAACTGCTGGAACACATCTGACAGATACTCCCGATCCTTGTAGAAACCTTTAGTTCGCAGGAGCTGCTCGACGATACTCCCACCCATGATAAGATATTCGAGGAAGCAGATCTGCCCCTTACCAAATCCTAGATAGATCGTCACAGCTGTCAGATCCTCTGTCAGCTCAGCACAAGAGATGAAAGAGCTCATCTGGCGTCTTCCTCTTGTAGGCCTTCAGCTCCCTCTGGAAGACCTCATATTACTTCTCGCATAGCGCGGACATGTTTAAGATGACTCAACAGAGAGATGAATATTCCTGAGTACCAACCTGGACACCTGACAGATGCAGACTGGGAAGATCTTATTAGCTCACTCGACAGGGAACACAGGCGTTTAACTGCGTTGTATACTCAGGGTGTAAACAATGACATCAATGGTACAGATCGTGAAGCAACTGCCCGAGAGCCAGGTGAGTCTTCAGAAGGTGGAGAACCTGCTGCGAACCAAGACACAGAAGTTACTGACACAGGCTAAACCTCTGGCAGTCCATGTCGCCAGTAACGTGGCAGCGAATGTGGCTGTGGTGAAGATGACAGGGGGAAATGAGGTTCTTCCTGCCGCCACTGCAGCTGTCCTCGCTACCGTGGTGAGTGGGGTGGCCGGCCACAGTCTCGAAATAACTCACCCCACCCCAAAGATCGCCCTCAGTGGTGCCGTCTACACTGCCGCCGCCAGGATCATGGGTGAACGTGTTACACTAATGGAGGCCACGGTTCTAGGGCTAGCAATGAGTGCAATGACTGAGATCATCGTCGCCTACGTTTAGAGACTCTGAATAGTGAGAGATGGATGACGAGACCCCTGCAGCATATGAGGCATGGCGTGCCGGAGGGTGGTGTGTAGCCCATAGTCAAGCATGCGGCCTGAGGATTGCCAATTCCCAGGAATGGTGGACCGCCCACAAGGTGTGCCCCTGCAGAGAGGGCCAGTACCCTGAGCACTGCTACCTATTCCCTTGGCCGACAGCGTGGGCCTCGTATGCCCAACTATTTAACTGGGGGTATGACTAGTAGGTTTAAGCCATCTGTATATGACTATGACTCTGTCACTCACAGACCTAGAAAGCAAAGAGCTAGGCGATCTTGCTCACTTGGGCGAGGCACGCCTCGGTTCAGAGGACACTGTTGCCCCTATCTCCTTCCTAGACTTCGATGAGAATGGAGACCCACGGGAGATCCGAGGTACCATCCCAGCCCGAGATCTCGTCAGGAACACTGATACGGTAGGACAATCGGCCATTAACAAGGCCAAGACTGTATACAAGGGGATGGGCATCACAGACAGGGCAACGATGCGAGGTATGCTCAGAGTCGACGAGGCTGGTGCCATCAAGGTTATGGCTGAGTCCTATGCACAAAACCTGGTTAAGGATCTCCTGAAACCACGGAGCTCTTTCCAACACGATGGAGAGAATCTCAGGGTAGGCACCATCGGCCTGAGCAATATCACGGTCGATGGCAAAAAATGTGCTACCGACAGCTTCCAGCTACCAGAGGTGAAGAAGTCAGGGTTCTTTGGTTTGCCGTTTAAGCTCACATAATAGTCATTGCTTCCTGTGCATGTATCGTACAGCTACTGGATGTGCTAGACACTGGGTGCTGACACAGGCCCTCTACGCTATCTTCTCAGCTGCTGCTGGGATTTCGTGCTTGACGCCTCCATCACATCCTTCCTATCCACCGCAGGTACAACGCTACCCATACAGCAGGCGCAAAAGCTGGTGCAGGAAGTACTGCCGTATCTCCCAGATATAGACGAGCCTACTGCCGACCAAGTGCTAACCATCCTTCGCGCACATGTCTGTACCATTCGACAGTAGGGCGGGCGATGCTGGTCAGGTGGTGCTGATCATTGCCCCATCAGGCCACGGGAAAAACATCTTGCTGCGGGCTCTCCTGGCCGAACATCTACACTCTCAATACATCCTTCTGGTGTCTGACTCCGCTGCTGAGGCGGTTGACAGTAATGACCAATGGTACAATGGTCCAATCACCAAGACGCAGAATCTGCAAGCCCTGATGGAGAAGCTACTGGCAGCCCGACTGACAGAACCACTTGTTCTAGTTATCGATGACCCTGCAATGGACCAGAAGACAGTCACCTACCTCAGCAACATCACCAGGCGCATCCGGCACACAAAGATAACTGTCTTCATCCTCTTTCAGAAGTACACCCGCGAGATCTCACCAGACATCCGCCACAATGCCCGGTTGCTATACTTCAGCTCCAAGTGTGGACGTGCCCTGCTCGAGACCACATACGACAGCCTAACCCTCAAGGAGCCCAAAGGGGACTTTATCGCAGGTGTACAGAGGGCAGCTGAGCTGTACCGCTTCATCTTCAGCAACAAGGAGACAGGTGAGCTGTCACACTTAAAGCCCTCTCTGGAAAAGGCGCAGATCTTCGCCTACAAGCTGAATCCAGCCAGGAAACTAGCCTGCTCTACGCGTCATCGCTGACAGACTGTCAGCCGCAACTTTTTTCGTTCAGGCTGAGGAACTTCGTACGCTACGTCATCAGAAGCTTGAGGAACTTCGTCAGAAGCCTGGAGGAACTTCGTTAGAAGCTTGAGGAACTTCGTCAGAAGCTTGAGGAACTTCATCAGAAGCTTGAGGAACTTCGTCAGAAGCTTGAGGAACTTCGTCAGTTTCGTCAGAAGCCTGTTGCTGAAACTCTATCCACTGAGGGTCAGATGGTAGGACTCTCTTCTTCTGGAACTTCTCATGGAAGACCCACTTTTTCCATGCGCGATGAGCATCTGACTTGCGAGCGGTTTTGCTGAGGTAGTCCTGATAGTTATCTGGGAATTTCAGAAATGCTGACAGATTCCTGTCCAATCTCATACGCCCTCCTTCATTAAAGATATGCTCAACAGCCTCCTTGCGGCCAACAGTGAACCCCTCCTGAGTACCTTTTGCATGACCAGTGTCATGGCTCTCCGCTACACAGGCACTGACCTCCTCCCTGAAGTAGTTATTTGCTCCAGACTGGAGGCTATCCAGCATCTCCCACTCTTCCTGGCTATGGAGGCTAAATACGCCAGCCCACTTCCCGACCGTTAGTAGATCTTTTGGGGTCGACCCTCGCCTTTTGGAGAGCTAGAATAACAGGACTGTTGGTTTGGCCCACAGGTAGGTTTAGTGCCCTACCCTGGGTGCTGTCAAACTTCCGGTAGAGTATCCGAGTCAGGAGTTCTTTTGTACTACGACTTGGCGCTCCTTCCTCTATGGCGGCCAGTATCTCCGCATCCGTCGGCGGGGTAACCATGACTCGCTCGTGGATAATGTTGATGTCACGAAGCAGGCCTCGGACCCTGTCACAGTGGGACAGTGCACACCGTGGCTGTCGTGCCGAATTGTCCTGCTGCCTATAAATAATCTGCTGGAGAACTTTACCAAACATGACAGCCGTTTAACCCCTCTATATACCCAGACCTTAAATATGTGCAACATCCGGATGGGGCCGTTGAACCTGCGACATCGCACCGCACTGATCCTCGGAAGGACTGCCTGATGGTCATTCGACCCAGTATACACGATGAGAACCCGTTATCCGCTGCTGGGAAGTACATTGACTTTGCAATCTCGGCACAGATCCACGAGATCAAGAGCATGACACTCGAGTTCAAGCTTCAGAGCACAATAGCACAGATGGTAGAGCTCCCACAGGTTCTGAACATGTAGGAGATCATGCAGAGCAACAGCACTGTGGACACCACCTATGTGAACGATGAGTACCGAGTCATAGGTCCGCTGGCTCGTAAACCAGCCTTCTATGTGAGGGGAAAGGGGTACTATGCTGTGGGGTGCAATGAGGGGTTCACAGAATTCGAACTAGAGGCAGGTGTCGAGAAGCCTGTGGCAGTTCCACTCTTTACCCTCCTCGAGAACACACATGTGAATCCGGCTGCCATGCAGGATAGGCTGTTCCTCCGGGTGTACACTGAGCAGCTCGCAGATGCATCGATGAATGCTCCAAGACTTCATGTCTGGCATGACGAGAATGACCAAACAGCGGATCGTGCATGTGGAGTGAGAACACCAGCAGGTCCAAGCCACAGCTAACCAACGGGTAGAGCTGACCTTGAATCGTGGTGCATCGGACTGTGTCGCTGTTGCGGTCCTGGTTCAGAAGGGAGGAGTCATCCAGGAGGTTGATAAGCTAGACGACTTCAAGCTTGTGGTTGCTGGGACCAATGTTCTTGCTGAGGTACGCGAGCTGGCTGACTGCCAACTCTACAGACAGAAAACTAAGTCATATGCACTTCTGCGACTAACCAGTGGAAGCGATGACCTCGAGTCAGCACTCAAGGGCCGTCAGCACCTCGGGGGCAGGAACATCCCACCTAATCAGGGCAACCGGCTCAGCTTCAACATCGGAAACCTCATAGCTGGGACTCGCTCATTAGGTGTGATGGTACTTTACTTTGGCTATGCTAAGGTATGCGTGTCGAACACATCAGGTATTCAGCTTGAGTGTGCGTAGAGCACGACCCCTGTCATCACCGCTGCAGCTGCCACCACTACTATAAGCTCTGCTGTCTTCTAACCTGTCGACGCCTCATAGTCGAACATTGGCTCAGATACAGGCTCGTAGTACTCATCGAGACTCTCATCTGCCTCTTTGAGGCTCTGGTTGGCCTGAGCTTGAAGTTGTCGTGACGTGCCTCCTCTGGTGCATCCGCTCGAGTGCTTTGCTGTATTCAAACTTCTCCTTAGACAGCTTCTCCATCGCCTGGTTATGACGCTCACGCTCGACCTCTGCCACCTTCTTGTCAGCGAAGCTGAGTCCCCAGTTCGCTTAGGCAAATACGCCCGCATTCAAGATTGCGGATGCCATGCTATAGTCCACAGTTTAAAGCTACTATATAGCTGTCCCAAGCGACGGATATGTATGAACTAGAGGCTTATGAAGATCCAGTCGAGGATGTAGATGACGAGGACCATGAGGAGGACTATGATGAGGAGGATGATGCAGATGACTACGATGTAGCGGAGACCACGGGTGAGTATGATGATGTAGAGCCTGAATTCCGCAAGCTAATACATAGAGCGAAAGGAATCTATCGCACTTACATAAAAGGTTCTATTGGTCCGCTGGCAGCAGTTGAGGCTCTGATCGCTCTGTTCAGAATGAAGGCGGGCGAGACGGTCCGCAAGATCTCCAACAATGCTCTCCATGGTGTGGAGAAGATTTCTGAAGCCATACCAGCCATCGCCTCAGGAGTATGTATGTTCTTCGGAGTCGCAGGCCCTTGGCGTACGTTGCCATAGCACTCGAGGCCATCTGGGCCACCGAACATTTAAGCCGTACTATATGAGGATGTCTCTGTATGACCTGGTCAAGACACTTAACTTCCGAGCGTTAGTCGATAAGCTACCATTCAGCGAGGATCCAGCAGAGACTAGACGCCGGTGTACGGAGATGTGTTTGAGGAGGCCTTCAGTGATAGTCGAATGCATAACGGCCGTCTGTTCGTCTGTGTAGAGTTCGCCCAGGCTGTGCGTGACAGGACGGGAGTGGACGTCAGTGATACCCTCACCCAGACCGTGCATGACAGGACGGGAGTGGACGTCAGTGATGGAATCCAGCTTTCTTGTGTTACTCTACTATCAGCCTGGTGGATATTACCGTGAGCCCCACCAACTACTCGAGGCTGTACGTCGCAAGGGCCACATCTTCACATTGGAGACAGTTAGCCAGTGGCTCAGCCACCAGGCCATGTGGCAGATATACAGACCTCGTCCACGGCACATCAGGCATGCCCATTTCGATGAAACTGTCCCGAATAGAGTTCACCAGATGTTCTATTCCTTCCACATGACTCGGTTGGTCGTAAGACCTACAAGTATGCCCTCACCATCGTCGATGTCGCCAGCAGGTACAAGGCTGCAGCACCGCTCACAGACAAGTCAGCTGGCCAGGTGGCCCAGACATTCCAGGGTGTCTACGAGGATCCGGAAAAATCCCTCCAGCGGCCAGAATTGTTGCAGGTGAATGAGGGTAAGGAGCTCAAAGGCGAGACTGCGGCCCTCACGCGGAAACATGGTGTGGCAATTAGACGAGGTGAAGTTGGTCACCACCGTGCCCCGGAAATCGTCGAGCGGTGGAATCGGACACTGGCAGAGAGACTGTTCCCACACCAATACGCCCAGGAAATGGCACAGGCTGGAGAGCGGTCCAGGTTGTGGGTGAAAGGTTTGCCGTGGGTGGTAGAGCGATCCAATACTGAGGTAACTCGGTTAACTGGTAAGAAGCCAGTAGAGGCTATCCAACAATCCTCTGTTGCCCAACCTTCCGGAGGAGTGGACAAGGAACAGGTGTGCCTTCCATCTTATGCTCTGGTTCGGTACCTGTATGAACCTGGTGAGTTGGAAGGTGGGCGACGACGTGCAACAGATCCTAACTGGTCGCTAGATGTACACAGACTTGACAGGTATGTCGAGATGGAGGGGCAGCCTATACTGTACTATCTGGCACGCTCATAGAGCTGTCCCAAACGTCCATTTGTTCGGGAGGAGCTTCAGGTCGTCCCTCCAGACACACAGCTACCACCGTCGCCAGGTGTCTAAGCCTGAGGGATATGGTACTCGATTGGCTCGGTATGGACACCATCTGGCAACACATGCCGCTTATCATAGTAGGCTGAGAGACCAAGTTTTTCCTGTTCATACGTCACCATGCCCTGGTTGCGCATGCATAGGCCTCGGTTTGTAGCTCTGTCCTCACTACCGTTTAGGGCACTGAAGACGCTCTGCCAAGAGACATCGTTCTGACGCTTAGACATACCTTTGGCTGAGCATTTCACCTTCCCAGCGAGGCTCTCCATGTAGTAGCACTTGGAACAGAGAGCGATACCACGGTTGCCTTCGAACTCGAGCTTGAACAGTCCCGGAGTCCATCCAGACCACTTGCCCCAAGCTAGCCACTCCCGCTTATGAGCCTCATACTCTGCTCGCATCTTAGGGCGAATGACTTCGTCGAGGCTGGAGGCAGCTATTGCGATGTACGCAGAGTCTGTGTCCATCTGGAGGTACTCGAAGCTGTCACGAAGCACATAGTGATCCAGGAAGTCGTAGTAGAACTCCAGCATCCTCAGCTTCGCGAGCTCGTATACGGCTATCCCCACCTGGAAGGGGCGACGAATGGTGATTTTGGCCTTGCGACTCTGGAGCTCGTAGGACTCGCCGATCTCCTCGAGATCCTCGAACCATGCACTGCGGAGGGGTCTATCTGCTGCTCGTTCATCCTTGGTGAAGGTCCTGTTGCTGTGATGCTCTAGAGCCTCGATGAGCTTGCCGTAAGCACTGTTGCCTGGTAGCTTGAATAGATCTGCCAAGAGCAATTTGCTCTTATCAACATCTCCTGTACAATAAGCATTGGTAACATTGTTCACAAACCACTCAAAGGGTCTCTGCGGCTTGTAGTCTCTTGTCCGGTAGACAGCTGTAATCTCTAGCCCATGGGCGAGGTACCACTTGAGTGACGGTGCATACAAGAGCTTCCTCTTGGCTGAGAGTGCACCGACTGTGGGACGTTTCCTACCTGTTTTCTATAGGTGTGTGAGCATCTCAACAGATACTGCCTCAGCTGGAATCTCTCTGTTGTAGAAAAGAGGTGGCATTTCCCCGAACTTCGCCCACAGTGCCTTAGGAACCTCTGTGTCCACTTCAGCGAAACCGAACCAGTGGTCAGCCAGCAGATCCTTCTTAAATCATGCTACGTCGCTAGCACCGGACTTCTGCCGTACTGTCTCCTTACCACATGGCATCTCTTTAGACATCGTAGACAAGTACGGAGCATTTGCATCATAGCCGAGTAGACGTTGGCATACGCGCTCACGCTGGCTGATGCGTGTCACACCTGCCTCGTGGTATCTGGTGAACACGATGCTGGGCCCTCCAACAACCGCGACCTTCAGCATCTCGTAGGTCTCCTTGCCCGGAGAGTAGAGGATAACATCCGGCATGTGCTGAGCAGTTCCACGTAGGAGGTACTGCAGTGGCACCCCTGGGAGAGACACCGCATCTTTGAGGATGTCTATTTCTCGTTCTGTGTAGAACTCCCGCATCCACTCTAGGGCTTCGATGAATGGACTGACATCCAGGTTGTTGTAGTATTGCAACCAGTCAGCGAACATCCGCATTCCATGCTCGCTGAATGTCTGTTTGCACTGTTTCCACTCCGATAGCTTCAGGAGGTAGCCACACTTGAGCTTATATCACCACGCTGGGTAGTCTGGGAGTCCGGGATAATTAAGGTGTGTCGAACCATTCATATGGGAGCCAGCTCTTCTGCTGTGTACACCCATAGGCTTTGATCCATGCCTCGTAGGAGACTCCTGGGCCTCGGTAGTTCAGCACATCGAGAAACCGTAGCTCAGGTGCTATGAGGAACATGGTCTGACTAGCCTTCTTGGCGACTTTCACTGTACCTGTACTGCCAGTCAGCTCATCGACAAAGTACTTCTTGATGAGGTTCAGGTCATACCACCCAGAGTTGAACCCCAGTACCAGCACTTGGTCACACCACTCGTTGATCAGTCGCTGCTGTCGCTTTGGGAGCTTGTCCAGGTCTGTCAGTATGTACTGTGCCCTAACCATTTTCTGGATTAGAGATGCTCGCCATTGGATCACCAGCACGAACTCTCTGATCAGGTATTTGGGGTCAGGATTGCAGAGGTAAGTGGGCTCACTGGTGGAGCCTTCGAAGGAGCAGCCGACTGACACAGAGATCGGTATGTGGGTACTCTCAATCGTGAGAGTCTCCGTAGGATGAGTCTTGGCACCATCTGGGAGTGCCTCAATGTCATAGACGATGAAGTGCGGGTATGAGACGGTCCGAACTCGTTTAGGGACGCTTGGACAGCATTTTATACCCACTGTACCACAAGCATGCATCCAGACGCTCTCAGCTTCTCCTCTCTCAGGACTGTCTTGCGGTATCTTTGTTCGGCATCCTCACCTCGCTGGTGTTGTGGACACCCGCACCACTGACAGCCATGGAACTGGTAAATGGTGTTGGTCGTCGGATCATAACCATCTACAGGAGCACCCTCGATCCAATGCTCGCCACCATGCCGACATGCTACATAGTGTATGTGTATGCCTCTGTTTCTCGACCCAACGAGTAGCCACTGAACTGGATGGTTGGGGTGGATAGAAGGCGTTCTCATACGCAGACTGTGGCGCCTCAACCTTCTCGCCAGGACACACGATTTTTGCTTTGCCGCCTGTACAACAGTCAGCATGACGCTGAAGATTCGGGGCCTTGGTGAACCTCTGCTGACAGTGACTGCAGACTAGTGTGTGGGCCAGCTTGGAGATGTTCTTGATGTGGAAGGCGTGGTGGTCGTACCCTCCGATGGTCATAGTGTCATGGTAGTGGTCCGTTTGCCTGATCAGGTGCCAGTTGCCCTCTTCGGTTGGTTCATACACGCGAATCCCGATCTTCGCGAAGAACTCTACCTTATCCAACTGATCAATAGAGGTTTTTGGAACATCAGGCATAGGTGCGCCGGCGCTGTAGAACTGTCTAGCGAGCTCTCGTGCAGGAGCAGTACTTCTATCAGGTCTCGCCCCCTGATACACTGCTAGGCATCTCCAGAGACACATGTTATCATTGTAGGTGTCAAGTGCCACCTTACTCTTCTTCTGTCGTAGCCAGTCTGGGAGTGGTCCTGTCCCAAGCAAAGGTTGGCAGTCAATGACAGCCTTGGCCTCAACGTTGATTGATCGGACGAAAGCCCACTTGGTGATGGGTCGATCGATGTTGTCGGGGTCCAGTCGAGCTTGCTCTCTTGCCGCCACCCAGTCCTGAGCTGCTCCTATCGTGTTCAGCCTGGAGCGTTCTTGTGGAAGAGCATCACCCTACGTCCTCGATGTGTCTGATGCGATAGGTATGGGTGTAGCGGAGGTAGAAGGCATTCTGGACAGTCTGCTGGATCTTTTGCATGATCTGTCCTGTGAGGTCTCCATTGAGGCCTTGGAAGAACGTCCAGCGAACTGTCCGTCTTCCTCTCTCCTCACCTTCCATCTCACCCAGACGCTCATTGAGAATCTGCTCACCCTCTCGCCTCATGCTCCGGTCTATGGGTTTAGCCCTCGGCCCCCTCATCATTCACTTAGCGATCCTGCATAGGGGAGGTAAGTGCTCAAGTGGATGGTCCGCCATCTGCCTCGCTACAGTCTTGGCTCGCAAGCTAGTAGTCACCTCCTTGTCTGCCTGATGAAGCTCACGGAGCCGCTGCACTTTCTTGCGGGGATTCAAAGGATCATCTTTGGTAAGCGCTGGAAACCTTCCCGTTTTCATTGCTCGAAAGAGATGCTTCTGTGACTCCTCAGCACGGGCCTGTCCGATCATTTGGAGCAGGTCGGCTTTCTTGGCCTTAGAGGCTACTCTAAGGCCGAATTGCTTTGCAACCTCGCGAAGCTGTGCAACAGTAATCATGGTGTATATCACTGTGGACGCTTGTCTCTAAATGGACGTTCATACAATGTAATGCATGCTTGATCACAAGCTATACCACTGAGTATGCTTGTCTGTAAATTGAAGTTCAGACCTTTTATGTGTGTTTGATTAGCTCGTATACCACTGAGTATGCTTGTCTCTAAATGTAAATTCACACCATTCACAGCCACGGGAATGGGATCAAATTCTGCGTCTACCCGAACGCCCGGCGATGTAGATAACTTTTTGCTTGGTTCCCATGCTAACCACTTTAGTCTCCTCCCAGGTGAGTGTTGTCAAGGTAGATGGAAGTCTCTATGGGTGGTCCCATCATGCCGATGCGACACTAGCCATGACTATGTATTTGTTTGAGCCTATGTCTTTGGTGACACATGTCTAAACCAGTTATGCTCCACGGTTTGAGAGGGCCATGGGGGGGGGGGGGGTCACAGATCGCCGGAGCTGTGTCTAATTGGGTGTTAACGCATGGCAGGTGAGCTAAACTATTCTTGACTTTGACCCCGTCGAGAGTCTGTGGCCTGCAATCATGGGTTTTATGGGGTCAGTCACTGACTGTGCGAGTTGGTCTTGCCATGCTTCTCGGGTAACGGGTAATTATAGACAGGTTTACCATACTTACACATAACGAGATTTGAACCTGCGATTTTAAAGTTTATAATTAATACAACGCATTAACTATCTAGGGCATGTATGCATTATTATAGCTGATAAGTTATGTGTTCACACATTGCTGTGTTGATGCACTGTCATGTGTAACAGCCATTGCACAACTCACGCTCAGAGATAAGATTACTAAGAGGCGAGATTTTAGCAGTGTTGCAGTGGGTCTATCGATAGAGTTGTTGAATTGCATAGCGTTCCCAGGCTGCAGACTGGGTTCAAATCTCACTCAAAAGACCTCGCCAGAACATACCTGAAATTTCGAAACAAGGTAAGACTAGGGCCGGGGTAATATGACCAGGCTAGATAAAGACCCACCACGACCCCCCCCCCCCCCAGTGTGGGGTCAAAACACCACAGACACGCACGCACCAGCCGGCTGGAATATCAACAGGGTGGGGTAGAAGATAGGTAGGATAGGTACAAAACTGTCCCACAGATAGAAAAACCTCCTCAGGATACCGGTCAGAATAGAGAGAAAGAGAGAGGCCGGCCACTGGCCGGTATCCTGAGGAGGTTCTCCCGGACATGTGGGGTCCGCACGGGAGTTTTATACACATGTCTCAAATCAAATGGATTTAGAGCCTCCATCTAGAGGCATACACCAACCACATGTCTAAACTGCTTATGCTCCACAGTTTGAGAGGGCAGTGGGTGCCACAGATCACCAATTGGCGCCCCAGGAGGGAGGCGGTATCATTTTGACTCCGGACATACTACTGTTTTGTCTCTACGGGCATAATTAAACAGGCAAGTGCCGCATATCATAAGTAAAAACTAACTATTAAATACTGAAAACGCCTTGTTATGGCGACTGCAAACGTATATCAAATTAGCCCTCCTGAACCCTTTAATGTTAATGCATGATCAAACAGCCAAATGGATACGGCTGTTTGATGGATTTAGTGTCGCTTCGGGGCTTATGAATGAGGATGGCAAGTGGCAAGTATGTGCCCTAATTTATACCATGGGAGATGATGCTGATGACATAATGTCATCATTTACATTTGATACTGCTAAAAAAATCAGATGATTATGACTGCATTAAACAAAAGTTTGAATATCATTATGTGGTATGAAGAGATGTTATTTATGAGCGAGCAAAACTTCATTTAAGAAAGCAAGAAGATGGCGAATCAGTTGAACATTTAATTACATCACTATATACGCTTTCAGAACATTGTGGATACGGTGATTTAACTGAGTAAATAATCTGTGACCGATTAGTCATCTGGTTGATTGACAAATCATTGTCGGAAAAGTTGCAATTGGATCCAGAATTAACATTCACTAAAGCGGTTACGAAAATACGTCAAAATCAATCTGTTAAGAGAATCGGTGCTACTAAAAAGTGAAATGGACATGTTACATATTCAGAAACGTCATGAGGCTTCAGATATGCGCCATTGGCGACCAACACCTAGATATAAACTAGATAAAAATTGTTCACGGTGTAGTAGAGAGCCTCATAGTTTCAGGGAATGTAAGGGAGTCAGAGCCAAATGTAGAACCAGCAGGGGTGTAGGACATTTTTACGCGATTTGTAGAAATAGACACTTCCAGTAAGGCAGTTATCAGCAAGGTGACTTGTGTGCACAGCGTTACAGCGGAGGCTGAATGTGAAAGAGATGATTTTGACATGAGAGCGCATATCGAGCTAGGGGAGATCAGGTTAATAAGAAACATTGGGCAAGGATGGATTACAAATGTTGAAATAAACAACAAGAACATTGCATTTAAATTAGACACGGGACACTTATGTCACTTATATTGCTGATAATATTGTGGAGAAATGTGATTTGAATTATGGTAATAGTAATCAGAAACTATATGATCCATGTCAGAGTAACCTGGAGGTACTGGGAAAATATACTGGCAAAATTAAGGTGAATAACAAAGAAATAAGTGATGAGGTTTATGTAATAAAGAACTTGCAAATACCTATTTTGGGTAGGCCCGCCATTGAGTCCTCCAGGTTACTTGACAAGCCAAAAGTGATAGAAGGTGTAACAGATAACAATGGTATTCACAAAGACACCGTAAAACGATATTATTTAGCCAAGTATAAGAGCATATTTCAATGACTGGGTTTGATGGAAGGTGATCCTTACGTCATTCACTTGAAGTCAAATGCTCACGCATTTTCCATAAAAGTTCCTCGTAGAGTGCCTCTGCCCTTGATAGATTGAGTGAAAGTTGAATTAGAGTGCATGGAGAATGAGAATGTCATATCTAAAGTAACTGTTCCCACAGACTGATGTTCTCCTATGGTGGTGGTACCAAAGGTTGGGTCAGACACGCTTAGAATTTGTGTTGATCTAACTAAGTTTAATGACACTATAACACGGGAGAAATTTGCATTGCCATCAGTGGATCAGACACTCGGTAAACTAGCCGGAGCAAAAGTGTTTTCAAAGCTAGACGCAAATTCAGGATTTTATCAAACCCCAGTTTTCAAATGAATCTAAACTGTTCATTACATTCATTACACCGTTTGGTAAGTATTTCTTCAATAGGGTCCTCTTTGAATTTCAATTGGTCCAGAGCTATTCAGAGGTGCATTTCCGAGATTTCAGGAGGGCATACAGACGTTGTTGCTCATATAGATGATGTGTTGATCTTTGGTTTTAGCAAACAAGAGCATGATGAGCCTTTGAAGTCGGTAATGGCTAAATTTGGTGATGCTAGCATAACCATAAATTCTGACATATGTCAATTTTGTGCAACAAAGGTCAAATTCGTGGGTCACGTTACAGATAAGAATGTTATTCACGCTAACCTGGATAGAGATAAAGCTATTACTGAATTTGCATATTCATCTGATGTCAGTAGTTTGCGGATATTTTTAGGAATGGTTAACCAAATGGCAACGTTTATTCCCAATCTTGTTGAAACAAGCAACTCCTTGTCGGTTTTTCTTAGCCCACAGAAACAATGGATTTGCTCTTCTGATCAAGAACAATCATTCAGGAAACTTAAAAATAAGTTGTGTAATGAGCCTGTATTGGCATTATACAACTCAATTGCTGAAACATTATTATCGGCTGACGCATCCACATTTGGCATTGGTGTGTACTGACCCAAAACAGTCTTATAAAGGATGGCCCATGTAGCCTACTGTTTAATAACTCTTACCACAAATGAGTAAAGGTATGCTCAGTTGGAGAAAGAAGCATTGACAGTTACATGGTCATATGTGAGATTTAAAAATTATCTTATAGGTAAAGAGTTTTGCATCGAATCAGACCACAAACCAAATGTGGCACTATTGAAATCAAAGGGTTTGGATGAACTTACTCCACATATTCAGAGGTTCACAATACGTTTAGTGAGATTTTGGTATGCCATTGAATATGTTCCTGGCACAAAGTTGTTACAGCAGATGCTTTACCACGTCCACCTATATTTACTAGCCTTAATCTAGATGACTTTAGGATGCTAAACGAAGTACAGGCCTTTGTTGACAGTATGAGTAATGATATGCCCGCATAAGGTGGTCCAGGTGCTAATTCCCAGTTCGTGGATATAGATTAGGGTCAAATTACTCAAGGCATTGCCGATGAAAGAGTATGTTCTGACTTGACTAATAGGGTTGAAACTGAATATGTGAGGACCCAGTCGGGGAGGGTAGTTAGTTCACGAGATCGTCTGGATCTTTAATCATATTGTATATTACTGTATTCTGTAGATAAAATAGGCGGGGCGATGTGGGATAACCCATGGCCCTCAGAAAGGGATGGGAAGGAACCCGGGAAAAGATGGTCGAACAAATGTGTATTGATTGTATGAGTAATAATGTTACAAAAGAATACATAAATAGTGATCGATTAAAATGCAAAACTGTGTTCAAGTATTATCGAGTAACACTGCACATACTACACTAAAGATATCAACCATTTGGAACAAATACAAAAATGATGTACAAAATTAATAAAGGGTTTACATAGTAAGAACTATGAAGATAGGTTAAAAGTACTAAATTTTCCAACATTTAACCAACGAAGAATTCGGGGTGTCCTTATTGAAACATGCACATTAATCACAGGAAAAGAAAATATAAACAGTAGTCAGTTCTTCCCCCTATCCAAAAAATCACAAGCAAAGATTCAGGACAGAACTAAGGCAAAACTTTTTCAGCTGCGGTATTGTGAACCTGTGTAAGCAGCTGCCCAATGACGTAGTTTGTGCCAATAACATTAATGCCTTTAAGAATGCATTAGATAACCGTTGGCGAAACCTGGACATTTAAATAGCCTTAACGGTCATATATGGAGATTGTATTTTAAGACATAATATATTCAGTCCTTCCATATCACCTAGCTGTCAATTTGTTAATACATAGTATATTTTTATATGTACTGCTGATAAAGTACATCACTTTAGAATATCGTTGACAAGGTCCCACATCAACGCCTTCCTTTCAAACTTTTGCGCTACAGAATCCAAAGACATACAGCCATGTGTGTAGAAAATTTCATTTAGGACAGGACAGCGCATGTATTAATAAAAAGGCAAATGTTTTCAGTTAGAAAGCTAACATCACGTGTCCTACCAGGCCCAGTCTTGGTACCAACACTCTCGTTGTCTATATAAATGATCTGGTCAACAGAATCAACTTCACAGTGCTGGTACCAATAATGTACAAGGAGGCAAATGCTCACATAGATGAAAGACACGCCGTCTAAATGGCATTGGAAAACATGGTCAGGAAGTACTGGAAATACAAAGCGCAGCAAGAGGCTCTTGCTATGTCATCTCTACGGTATATATCAGCTAATTCACTCTCGTCTAGCTCGACAGCACAGGTATGAACTTCTACTTACTCACCGCTTGAAATAAAGAAGGCATTTGTGAAAGCAAAGATCATGACTGGGACAGGTATACAAGACCATATTCCGACAGAACCATTATCCTGTTTCTCCAATCTGTCGGCTTTGTCAGACTGAATTAGAGGTATGTCAAACTGTATGTCAGACTGTGGCACACTTCATTGTTAGGTGCACAATCCTGGAGTAGTGTAGAAGTATTCCGATAAAAAGGCTAGACGATTTGCTGTCCAAACATGGCATACATGTTATTATTAACGACCTGGAAGAGCTACTAGACATCATTATCGACTCCTGTCATGAGAGTGTCAGCTGTGCTCAAATGTGACTCAGACTGCATACAGAAATTGTAGAGCATCTCTCGCTCAGGGCTCTATGGTAGCCACACACAGTGAACGTTATTACTTCATCATTAAAATTGTTAGTCACGTCTTCACTGATTACACACATCAGTATTATTGTTCAATTTACGACTGATGTATATGCCTCTATAGACGGAATTTCCACAAATAAGAAGAGAAGAAAAGGAAGAAGAAGAAGAAGAAGAAGAAGAAGAAGAATAAGGAGAAGAAGAAGAAGAAGAAGAAGAACATACCGACAGCTTACAAACAGATCTCAATAAATTGGAACAGTGAGAGAAAAATTGCCTGATGGAATTTAACATAGGCAAGTGTAACAGCTTAATAGTCACAAATCGTAGGAAGCCAATCCAGACAGACTACCAACTGCATGGTAATACCTTGGAATTTGTGAGTGATGCCAAGTACCTAACGTGATATTTACAAATGATCTCAAGTGAATAAAATATATTAAATCCATCACAATCAAAGCCAACGGGACAAGCGTCTTCGAATATAGGAACTTAAAGGCATGCACATTCAAAATACAGACACTCTGCTCCAACGGAGTTGCATGCCCAGCTTGAAATACGCCTCCACTATGGAGTCAGGGATAATCGGCATGCATAATATACAGGGATTTCAGCCAGATGTCAAGCTCCACAGCCCTCATTGAAAAGATTAGGACTCGAACTACCCCCAAGGACACAGGGTCCAAACCAAGGCGATCATGGTGTACAAATCATAAACAACCTTGATGAGGAGGAGGAGGTGGGTGGCATGAGGAGGAGGAGGAGGAGGAGGAGGAGGAGGAGGAGGAATTTTTTTTATCTCTAAACTGAACAATTATAGTGTATCAAAAACATATTAAATTATATTGACTTACTTTTTAATGGATCACAACCAATGTGTAGTAGTCAATGGTGCTAAATCAGATGTTGCCGAGGTTATGTCTCGTGTACCTCGTGGAAAGATTCTGGATCCGCTACTATTTTCATTTCACATACATGATATAGTGCAGGACCTTTCGTCAGAGATTAGGCTATTCACCAACGATTGTGTATGCTACAGGGATATTAAATACCAGAATACCAGAATGACTGTAAAGGACTCCAACAAGATATAAACATGTTAGGTAACTACAGTTTGGGGAATGCACATCGTACCAGCAAAATGTAACATGATGTACCTTACCAGAAACCTGACATTAAATTTGACTACACACTAAAAGGAACCAGCATAAGTCTTGTCTCATCAGTAAGGTATCTGGGTGTCAACATCAAGAATGACTTAAGTTTGAACAAACACATCAGAGGGATATGCAACATCTATGCGCACGCCTTGAAAGCCACCAGAAGAAGGACTAGCATTAGGGCTACGAGAATGGTTTTATAAGAACAATTGCTCACCGGCGAAGACAATAGAGCCTGAAATAATGGCGTCAGCAAATATCAATCTAAAATGGCGGCTACGGTTCTAGTAAGTTAAAGTCCCCATAAATTAACAAATAGTCATAAATTTAGCTAGGATATGTATCTTTTAAGAATAGATGAGAATTTTAAGGGGAAGGCTAAGAGTGTTGTTTATCACTCAGAATGAAGGAAACGTCTTCTCAGACTACTCAGACCATCTAATTTTAAAAGATTCCCCGGCGGGTCACCCTCTTTTAGAGGGACACAGCACCCACAGATCCAATAGTTCTTCCTACGACTATGTGTAAGGCAGACATATTGGCCTATAACCAGAGGCACATGAACAAAAAGTAAGATTGTCACACGTGATCGTTATCAAATTGGTGCTCCCTTTCTACTTAAAATGGCAAAGCTCATATAACTAGCACGTATGGTTTCATTAACCCTTTCTTGATTTGAGATCTGTGGACCAATATGGCAAATTATTTACATTGTATGTATATTCTTTTGAGTATTTTTAATATTATTTAACCTGAATGATTTTGAATCCTAAATCAACAAAAGCGTTAAAAGTCAAATTAGTTTCAAAATAAGTAAAAAGCTTATGTGGATGGCTGATTTGAAAATGACAAAAACCGATTTCAGAAATGAAAGTGGTAGTTAATTTTATGCTTTTTAAGACATATATAGAAACATACATGAAGATATAAAGGATAATGTTGCTGAATGAAAAACTTCCAAAACGACCGTATTAGGCATTATTCCACTGAAGTATGTAAAGATAGCCTACCGCCTTCTTACAAGCGATATACATATTTATAAATTCAGTAGACCATTCAGGTGAAAATGCACAAAGACAATAATTTCACAGCCAATTAAAGGTCTATATTTACCGCCAGAAAATGGAATCCTAACTTAATGAATAAATGAGTCGTAGATATAACTGAGTCGTCTGATATTTTTATAGCATGCCCGAGATTACTAGTGTTGACCGTTCTAATACTATAAATATTCATTTGTTGTTGCTAATCTAGTTTGCATACCTACATAGTGGCGCGTGCTTGTTATTATAAATTAAGCTAAGTATAATAGGTAGTGAAATCTAATCATTATTTTAATTAGGCCTAATAAGAAAGGCGTTTAAGCACAGATGTATGCAGCTAGGCCTACAAAAACAGCGCCCAGGCAAATTAGTTTCAAAATATTCAACAGAATGTTTATTAAATAATATAGGCTAAAGACATACAATGGAGGAATCCAGTTTTAGCTATGTCCCGCCCATCTCTAGATAAGCTCTACCCACGCTTCACCCGTGTTGGGATCAATCGATCCCTGTACTCTGTGAGTGTAAATTTCCCGAAAAGTATACAGGTAAGCTGTTGAATATGTCGAAACTAATTTGACTGGATTATAACAGCAACAGCGCCCAGTCAAATTAGTTTTAAAATATTCGACATGGTTTATTAAATAGTAAGGACATACAATTTTTACAACTTACAATATTAAACGTTTATGACGAACTTAATCACATGATTCATGGCGTTATCTATTATGACGTCAGCATATTTGTGACGTATTTGCTTATGGCGCCATACGACTGAGGGCCTTGATTCATTCCTCTATTAGAACAACTTGATGGACTATTTTTTGGGAAACTTACGTCAGAAACAAATTAGACGTGCATACGTTTTGTTGTTTAATTGAACAAAATTAAAGAAAAAACAATGCGTATTATGTTCTCACTTATCAGAACACCATTGTTAGGTGCGAGTCGCAACTAAATATAACATAGCGGTTCTGTAAATTTTGTTTATTTTATTTGGAAAGCTTCGCAAAAAACCCAACCGCGGCAAGGATTTTACTTAACGGTTTTTACTCAATCATTACGAAAAATTAACGGCGAAGATTTCCCAAGATTGTGTGTTCACCACACGCCAACAACAACAACAACAACAACAACAACAACAATAATAATAACTACTGCTACTGCTGTTACTACTACTACTACTACTACTGCTACTGCTATTGCTACCACTACTTACCACGTACATATGTCCATGTACCACCTATCAGCACTATCTGCCTCTGCTGCTAATACAACCCTAATATAAGTGCTGGGTTGCGTGCTTGTAGTCTAAACCGCGCCAGCAATGAAAGTTATATGAGCAATGGTTCATGTTTGCACTATAAACGCAATACGTTTTTTTACCGCGATGTGTTTCAAGATAATGAAATAATGCAGAATAGCCCATGATATTAATAAAGAAGGTCTTCTTATATCTGATATATTTGATAGTGGTGATAATTTACATAGCTGTAATATGACAACAACTTGTTCACAACATGTAAATATAGTTCTGACTATTCAACCCGAAAATCATATCACCACATTAACTGTACCTGCTCAAATTATTGATCATAATGCTAAAATGATGACGAAGATGGTGATGTGGGTACGCAGGGTGGTTGGTGCGGATGGGTGGATAGGTGACGCCAGCTCATTAGCATATTAGGACAAGCCCATTCATACTTCCATGTATGGGCATAAGGGGGCGGGGCCTAGTATGCTGAAGAGATGCCGTCGCGGGGCTCTCGGCCAATCACTATGTGCGCCTACCACGCGACATAACTAGTACTGATGATAATGAAGATTATTGTTGTGGTGATGATGATGGTGATATTAATAATAGTATTAATAGGACTTTGATTGTTGTATAATATTAGTCTTAATGATTTAATTAGTATAGCAAACTCCACTGCCAAGAACAGTATAATTACATATTGTTACCTCCATATGCTATTCTACATGTTACAAAATGAACGATTTTGCTCGAACGAAATGTATGCACGCATCAGCATTGAACCTTGAAATAAAAGTAAATGGCCGGGTTCGTGATTTTAATATTATGGAACATGTTGACAGGTCCATGAATGACCATGACTAATTTCTTTATTTTAGTTTGCTTAGACAGATTCTATTTGTGTAGGCATATATGAATGCATGACAAATGAATATAACGCAAATGCATTTGATTTTGAGTACTTGCCATCGGAATTCAGAAATACGCTTAAAAAGGTTGCTTAAATTGTAGCGTACGGTTTGTCCAATGATCGTATCTTTTATGTCGGAGGAATTAAGGTAATTAAGCCGTTGTACTTGTTAAACAAGAACTCGAGAAAGGGAGTGATCAATACTAAATATGATTAGCTTTTCAGTCTTAACATTTGTATGCTAAAGGCAACGTACTAAAAATCATTTAAAATGCCAGAACTATGCTTATTCTACTGGATATTTTGAAGCTAATTTGACTGGGAGGTTATTGTCTATGGCAGCGACATGATTCTGCCAAGTTAGTGTCACAATATTCGACAGAGTAAGCCTATCTTTATGGGCTTGTTCAAAGTCAAATTCTGTGAATTCTGGTTTAAAGGGTGAAAGGGGGTTGATTATTGTGGACGCCTGGGGTGATTGTACTCTGTAAATTATACAAACTGTTATAGGCTAGATCTACGTATTGGATTTAGCTGCGGATGGCATTTTAGCGGTGGTAAAGTATTGATATTGTATTTACCGTTCTTATTTTCTCAGTGATTTAGCCAGATGTCTTGTCAGAGTTAAATAATAATAATAATAATAATAATAATAATAATAATAATAATAATAATAATAATAATAATAATAATAATAATAATAAATAAATAGTGGGCTGTGTAATAAACTAACTATGTGAGAATAACGTAACCCGTTTAATGGCCATGCGCGTCAAAAATTACTTTTGCAGTCGTCTTAAGAAATAGCCACGAAAATAATTTTTTTTAATTATTACTGGAACTAGTTCTAGCATTCTAGTGGCAAATTATCAAGTGTACTGTTGTCTGCAATTCATCTTTCCAGAGTATCCATCCATCATCTGACCTCGCATGACGTCATAATCAGCTCAGCGCGTGTATGATGACGGCACAATCATTACGTCACAAAGGGTTCCATATAGACCGTCATCAAATCTCAAAAAGTCCGACACATTGTATGAATTGTAATTAATAAACATGCTATTGAATATTTTGAAACTAATTTGACTGTGCGTTGTTGCTGCAACAGTACCCAGTCAAATTAGTTTCAAAATATTCAACAGCTTACCTGTGTAGCTTTTTGGAAATTGATAGTCAGGGTATTCAGAGATCGATCGATCCCAATACGAGCGAGGTGTGGGTGGAGCTTAGCTAAAACCGGAAATGTCCATTGGCTTGCAAATGGACATTCACCAGGCAGTAATTGAGATTTTTTTTTACCAGTCTTAACCATTAAAATCATAGATATTGTATATATATGCAAAGACCGATTTTGGCCAGCTTCAACATGTAATGGTTAGACAATGTTCTTTTAAGATGTTGCTGTTTAAGACCCCAACGTTGTTTATAAAATGTACAACAAATCAACTTTCCTCATTACCCAGCTTCAACAGTGGTAAGGCCTGACCGCACTTTCGCGAAGCTGAGCGAAGCTAAGCTAAGCTAAGCGAGGCGATAAAAATCGCGCACATGTATTGTTATCAGTCCGTTCACATATACGCTAAACTGAAGCGATACTAAGCGATATAAAACGATAAATCACGCGCGTACTTTTAAGAAACGATCCTGCACGATTTATTCTCGCATCGCATGTAATCAGTCCGTGGTGCATGTCGAATTTTCTTTCAAATTACATGCGACGAAGTCTCGGCAGGCGCTGATTTAGTTGAATATATCGCAAAGGTCTGGACAGTCATCTCGCGCGAAACATTTTTCGCGCGATGCTTTTACCGCTTAGCTTCGCTCAGCTTCGCGAAAGTGCGGTCAGGCCTTAAGGCTCAATGTGTAAGACAAATGTTTTTCACGCACATTGTTGTCAAAATAATCTTTTAAATCGGGTCACCATGACCATGACCGTTTATCCAAATTTATCAAACATCTTCAGGCAACCTTCCAGCCAAATCTGCTCGCGATCTCTCCAGTAGAACCAGTGACAACTGCGTCAGACACATAGTTTTCAAAATAATCACATTTTAATTTGGTCGTCGTGGCTTTAACCTTTTTACCCCAAATTTATCACATATCGCAGAATAAGCTTTTGTTACTGACTAACTAACGACCGACTAACTAACCTAGACACATGTCGGTTTATTGAGCTGCTATCTGCAGCTAAAATGGCCGAAATATGGTTTAGGCTGGGGACCAGGAAAGACCCACATGCACCCCTCACGATCCACCGCTATAGCTATTCTTTACTTATTAGCTTCTAAGTAAAATATTTGGACACGTTCTCCCAAAAAAAACATTATTTTCCAGCAGGCATAAAACAAAACCGCATCATCGTCGTCAAAATCTCTCATTTTTTTTTGGGGGGGGGGGGGTGATGGGGGAATCTTTTTATTGTTTGACAACTATCATTTTTTTAAATTATGTTTTATTCATAAATGACCACGCAAAACATTGTTTGTTGTTTCCTCTTCCTTTTCATGCATGTTTATTTATGTATGGGAGTCACAGGGAACAATAGTAAGTAAAGATCAGTTTAGACCCGAATACAAGCAGAGAATAAGTGACAATTTTTATCAGGAGTGGAGGGGGCAATTGGAACCCAGCAATAAAACATGGCTCTACAAATACATTTCAACTGATCTAAAATATAGATGCTATTTAAATAAAGTAAAAACGAAAACGCACCGTGATTCATTATGTAGACTAAGAACGGGGTCCCGTAGACTAAATATTGATTTAGGCAGATGGCACACACCAATACAGATACCACGCGCTGAGCGAGCATTCACTTTTTGTGATGATGTAGTGGATGAATAAAAAATTTTAATTTTATGTCCTGTCTATAATTATTTGCGCAGGAAATACATAAAACCACATTACTGGAAACGACCGAACGTTCACAAAGCATCAGAATTATTGATGTGTACCAGCAAAAGTAATTTAAAGAAGTTAGCGGCTTTTCTATTACGTGACGAACGCACGTAATTGCGTTTTCTCCACTATAATCCATCGCATTTTCTTCTATGCCAATTTGGGACGATAATTCTTACTTTTAACAGAATGCATTTTCTCATCACAGGCACAATTTCAGCTCTCAATATACAAATCTTTACTAAACCAGTGGCTATTTCGCCTCCATTGTAAAAGTTATACATTAGAGTTTTCAATTTTCAACAATTCGGTACGATTATATGTGCATACGGGTGTATGAGGGTGTGGATGTGCGTCTGTATGCATGGGAAGTGGATATGTAAGCGTGCGTGCGTGAGTGTGCCTTTGTTGCATGCGTGCGCGCGCGTGCGTGCGTGCGTGCGTGCGTGCGTGCGTGCGTGCGTGCGTGCGTGCGTGCGTGCGTGCGTGCGTGCGTGCGTGCGTGCGTGCGTGCGTGCGTGCGTGCGTGCGTACGTACGTACGTACGTACGTACGTACGTACGTGCGTGCGTGCGTGCGTGTGCGTGCATGCGTGTGTGTGGATGACCACGAGAACGCGTGAGCGTATATGGACATGAGCATTAGTAAGTGGATAAGAGGAACCAAGAAAGTTATTTAATAAAACAAATGCAAAACTAATGCCCTCATGCCATTACATCGGGGAGTCAGTCAAACCATCCCCGTCACGTTGGAGAATGCGGTACTATTCTGATGGTTTATCACTGGAAGGACTGGCTCGATAACCAATCCAGTGGTTCCAGTGATGGAGTGTCAGAGTGGTTCTCTTTCGATGTGAAAGAAACGAACCAACGTTTCAAAACTCAATTTTTAATTTCTAGGCATGACTTTGTGAAGGTGTGCGCGCGAAAGTGATTGTGTGAGCGCGCGCAGCCTGGTCTCACTCCTAGCTTTTCTTTAGACCAGCTATTTCGAAAGCGAGGAGTGTTGACCTTGAGTGGTTTATATTCTTAGGGAGGGAGGGAGGGGGAGACAGAGAGAGAGAGAGAGTGCGTGCGTGCGTGCGTGCGTGCGTGCGTGCGTGCGTGCGTGCGTGCGTGCGTGCGTGCGTGCGTGCGTGCGTGCGTGTGGGCGTGCGTGCGTGCGTGCGTGCGTGCGTGCGTGCGTGCGTGCGTGCGTGCGTGAGTGAGTGCGTGCGTGCGTGCGTGAGTGCGTGCGTGCGTGCG
Source organism: Chaetoderma sp. LZ-2023a (assembly GCA_034401795.1). Lineage (NCBI taxonomy): Eukaryota > Metazoa > Mollusca > Caudofoveata > Chaetodermatida > Chaetodermatidae > Chaetoderma > Chaetoderma sp. LZ-2023a. The sequence continues at coordinate 421,512 of JAVVLW010003263.1, read as the reverse complement.
TGCGTGCGTGCGTGCGTGCGTGCGTGCGTGTGGTGACGTTTTCGTGTATTGTGTGCCCGCTCCAGCGGTTGTGTGCCCGCTCCAGCGGGCACGCTTCTATTTATTGCTGTTTAGAATTGCCTATAGGCGCGGCTATTTCGCGCAGGGGATTGTGGGGCTGTGTCTCGCGAGATCTCCATCGATACGGGATCTAATAATGCTCGGCGCTAAGACACGGCTCTATTTTCAGATTGCTGGATATCTCATAATTATTATCTTCATGCGCGTGATTCATGGCGAGTTCTCTTATTTGTTCTGGTCCGACTGTAATAGAGTTTGCACGGCGATGACCGCTTAATTATTTTAATAAACAGCCAACGGAACTCCAAATAACTACTCTAAATAAGTACTTTTCTTTTGCTGGAGGACTGCGTACAAAACATGTTTATCATTCCTTCTGCAGATGAAAGTACTCAAGCACACGCCCACTCGCGGCGTCTCTTATATGTCAACTTTAGCACTCTATCAAACTGACCACAAATGGCTTCTTGCGGCGATCGTCTTCTTTCTTCTTCTTCTTTTCTTTCGCTGATCATACCGCCAGTCCTGTAAGTGACTATCGACATGATCATAAGCGCTTATGCGGCGATCGTGAGAAATGTCCTTTTGCATTAGCTACTCGCCGGAGAACTTGTTTTGAAAGTTTTCCACTGGAATGACTGGTTGGATAACTGATCCTATAATTCCAGTAGTAAACTGCAAAAGAAAAACCACAATGGTCTCTTGGACGGCAATTAGACATAGGACATTTTCTATGATAATGGATTTTTCTGTATATGACGTCATAATTATTTAGGTCAGATGTAGCTGGACCTCACAATCAAAATGTGTAATGAATGACATATCTAGCTCCACCAGGAACATTGAATATCACGTATTTACTATTTAATCAACATGCTGTTGAACATTTTGAAACTAATTTGACTAGACGCTGTTCGAATTGTATGTCTTTGCTATTTATTCAACAGTCATTTTCTATGATAATGGCTGGGTTCGATCTATAACTGAAGGATATGACGTCATAATCAATTACTTCATATACAGGCTGACGTTACAATCCAAAATATGTAAATGAATGGCGTATCGAGTTTAGTCATGAACATTAAATAGTCCGGCAAGTGTACGAATTGTATGTCTTTACTGTTTAATCAACATTGTGTTGAATATTTTGAAACCTGGCGTTGTTGCGGCCAGAGGCAGCAAACCTTTAAAATCACCCAGTCAAATTAGTTTCAAAATAGTCATCAGCTTACTTGTATAGTTACCGTGAAATTGGAAGTCTGGGAATTCATTATTCAGCGTATATATATATATATATATATATATATATATATATATATATATATATATATATATATATATATATATATATATATATATATACATCGATTCCAACACGCAAAAAGGGGTGGAGCTTAGCTAGAAATAGCCGTGGCATACCTAGAAATGGATCTCTCTATTGAAATTCTCATGAGCAAATTGAGCATTACATGGCTAATACCACTTGGTAATGCGTGGCCCACACAATATGGTCCACTTGTATTAAGAGACCACCCATATTTATAGGTCACATATTTTAACAAGGCCAATCATAGATTGTTGCCCTGAATACAATGTACTCGTCCACTGACGGAGGGAGGATAATTAATACCACTTGCTAATGGGCATTTTCATGTTTTCTATCCATCATATTACGTCATATGATGTCTTAATCAACGACGTGACGTATAGGATGACGTCATAATCATGACGTCATGATTGACTCAACTTAGTCCGTCAAAAATGCTGAATAGTCCGACACGTTGTACGAATTGTATGTCTTTGCTATTTACAAAACATGCTGGTGAATATTTTGAAACTAATTTGACTGGGCGATGTTACTGCCAGTAACAACAGCACCCAGTCACCCAGTGCTGGGTGCAACAGCACCCAGTCAAATTGGTTTCAAAATAGTCAACACCTTACCTGTATAGTTTTCTGGAAATTGATAGTCAAGAAGCTCAGAGATCCATCGATACCAACACGAGCGCGGTATTAATGTATTAATATACCATCCGGATTCAGTGACCGGTTGACTAACGTTAGGCCTATGGAAGCCATTTCAAGCAAGCGCCACCAAGATGTGACTTACTTGGGCACAATTGAGTGTTTTTCTAACAAAATCCTTTAGAATGTTTAACACCGAAATTTCAGTATCTCAGATAAAGACAACTATACGAATATCGTTTTAATACTTTGACTGGTAGCCCACCCCACCCTACCCACCTACTTGTTGCTATCATAGACCTGTATTAAGTATTGCAACGACAACGACTGCCCATGTAAGCCAATCATCTTCGCTTAATGTATTTTAACCCCTTCATGAGGAGGCCGCCAAAACAGACATCTACAGTGATCTTGAGGATGTTAATTTGCAGGTCAAGAGAAGATCGTTTTTGAAAATTCATCACTGAAATGACTGGCTCCATAATTGAGCCAGTCATTCCAATAGTAACTCTTCAAAATAGTCGTCTATTGGCCTGCAACTAGGCACTCAATAACCAAATATTTTCTTTATATTCTTGACTCAATTTAGGTAATACAGGGTTAATAAATTATGAGGACGACGATGACGTACCATGTCTGTTTAACCTTTCCCGTATTGTATTATAGTATGATTCACATTTGTTGCATTCGAGATAAGGTAAAAATTACAGACTTGTTACAGACAGTCTTGAGGCGTACTATGTGTGTGGTAAATTTCAAAAACATGCATAATAATATTGTAGAGGGCGAAAAAGTAGACAGAGTTCGCTAACAATAATGGATCCACCTGAAAATAAAGGCTTGGCTTCTTCGAAACTACACCTCTAATGTAATGACCGGTCATCTTCTTACGTTATCACAACGACTAGATTGTTACACAGACTCAACTTCGGATTCCAGACAGACCGGGACCCAGTCTATCCCCGTAGTAGACTGTAAAAGCAACACTGTGGATCGTGAAATCGCTACTCAATAGGCCCTTACATACGAGATACATTTCTCGATCTCGTATCGAAAGAGAACTCGGGGGATACGAATGAATAATGGATGTGTGATTATCAGTAGTATCCTTTTGTCTTTAATCCATCCATGGGAATAAATCCATGTAGGGCCGATACATTTATGTAGCAGTATTGATAGACTATCAATGTTCCAAATTTCCAGTCAAAACCGCTGTCAATAATATTGTAGCAGATTGTTGAATACAGAAATCAACCGAAAGTGTAGGCCTATGCATGTGCTAAGTTAAGAACGTCTACAGGAAATTCGGCCACATAATTTCAACCATATGGTTAGATAGGTATATCAATACGCTAGTGAAGTAATGGGTTGAGGTTAAACAAATTTTTACCATGAAGTGATTTCGTAGTGCACAATTTCATACCGAAAATTTGCTAAATCTCCGGTGATTCACAGTTTTCAGTGCCCTATTGTCTGTAGTATGTTTAGCCCCATAATTTCACCTACATAGACTTGAGCCTTAATATACTAGGTATATTCCGAATCTAACCAATTCTAGATGAAATAATTTTATTAGGCAAACATTGGCTTAAATGTTGGGTTTTTCGTGCTTTTCGGTGCTCTACTGTCTATATGTAATATGGTCGGCTCCAGAACTTCGCTCACATAGACGTAGAGGGATTTGAATACGATATTTATATTGGGAATTTAAAAAAATTCGACCGTGAAGTAATTTCGTAGTATACGATTTCATCGCGTAAATTCGTTTCAATTTTGGCAGATCTGCGGGTTTTCAATGCCCTACTATTTATTACCTGTCTGCAATAGGTTTGGCCACATAATTTCACCGATTTGGTTGGATAGCGATATGAACACGCTAATGAATCTTGAGTTTTCTACCACGTAGTAATTTCGTAATATTCAATTTAGTAGCCACGGACAGTTGTCAAATGCCAACAATTTACTATATTCGGTATCAGAATGGCTGTTCTCGACTTGTAATAACTTTTTTTATATATGGATGTATATAACTCAATATGAGCTAGTGCTTTTGCACAATTCTACCATCAAGTAATCTCATCGTAGGTAGCTACATATTCGCCGTATGGCCCCATTATAATATGGTTGGTTCACATTCACCACATTCAGATAGGTGTCGGTATGTCCTGGCATATCGCTCATAATGGGTTCAGCCCCAGAATGTCACCCATATGTTTAGATAGGTATATGCATACGCTTACGGAGTAGTGAGATTTAAAACTATCTACCATGAAATAATTTCGGCTTAAATTTATGCGATTCATGGTTTGCGTTGCACCCAGTCAAATTAGTTTCAAAATAGTCACCAGCTTACCTGTATAGTTACCTTGAAATTGGAAGTCTGGGAATTCATTATTCAGCGTATATATAGACATCGATTCCAACACGCAAAAAAGGGTGGAGCTTAGCTAGAAATAGGCGTGGCATACCTAGAAATGGATCCCTCTATTGAAATTGGCATGAGCAAATTGAGCATTACAGGGCTAATACCACTTGTTAATGCGTGGTCCACACAATATGGTCCACTTGTATTAAGAGAGCACCCGTATTTATAGGTCACATATTTTAACAAGGCCAATCATAGATTGTAGACCCTTGCCATCCCGAACGCACATAGACCCGAATACAATACACTCATCATCTGACGGAGCGAGGGTAATTAATACCACTTGCTAATGGGCCTTTTCAGGTTGTCTATCTATCATATTACGTCATATGACGTCGTAATTAATTAAGTGACGCGTAGGATAACGTCATAATAATGACGTCATGACTGACTCGATTTAGTCCATCTTAAATGCTCAATAATCTGACACGTTGTACGAATTGTATGTTTTTGTTATTTAATAAAAATGCTGTTGAATATTTTAAAAGTAATTTGACTGGTCGCTGTTGCTGCCATAGGCAGCAACAGGACCCAGTCAATTTAGTGTCAAAATATTCCACGGCTTACCTGTATAGTTTTCTTGAAATTTATCATCTAGTAGTTCAGAAATCCATCGAGCCCAACTCGAGAGTGGTATGGGTGGAGTTTAGCTAGAGATGGGCAGGGCATAGCTAAACTGGAACGGTTCATTGTATTAATAAACCACCACAGTTTTCAGTGCCCTATTGCCTGTAGTATGTTCAGCCCCATAATTTACCCCACATAGACTTGAGCTTTAATATGCTAGTTATATTCGGAATCTAACAAATTCTAGATGAAGTAATTTTAATAGCAACATTTAGCTTAAATGATGGTGTATTCGTGGTTTTCGGTGCCCTACTTTCCGTAATATGGTCTGTTCCAGAACTTCGCTCACATAGACGTACAGGAGTTTGAATATGCTAGTTACATTGGGAATTTAAAAGAATTCGAACTGAAATATTTTCGTAGTACGCGATTTCATGCATAAATTTGTTCCAATGTTGGCAGATCTGTGGTTTTCAATACCCTACTGTCTGCAACATATGTGGCTACATAATTTCACCCATATGGTTAGATAGGGATATGAATACGCTAATGAATCTTGCACGATTCTACCATCAAGTAATTTGGTAATATGTAGTTACATATTCGCCATATGGCCCCATTGTAATATGATTGGTTCACATTCACCACATTCAGATAGGTGTCGATATGTCCTGCCATATCGCTGATAATGAGTTCAGCCCAGAATATCACCCATATGGCTAGATACGTATAGGCATAAGCTTACGACGCAGTGAGATTTAAAAATTTCATAACGTAAATAAGCTCAAACTTAGGATAAATCATGGTTTTCATTGCAATACGTTCACCTCCAGAATTTCACCCACAAATACTTATAGGAAATATGCTAGTTGCATTCCGAATTAAAAAAATTCTACAGGAACGTAATTTCATAGTACACAATTCCGTACCGAGAATTGGCGCAAATCCTGTCAGATCAACGATTTTCTGTACCACACTGTTTGCAATAGGTTCGACCCCAGAAGTTCACCCATATGGTTAGATACGTATATGAATACGCTAATAAAGTATCAAAGGTTTAAAAAATGTTTACTATACAGGAATTTCGTCATATGCAATTTAGTAGTGGCACACCATTGTCAAATTCCAATAATGTACTATATTCGGTATCAGAATATCCCTACATGCCTTGTAGCCAGATTTCGAACATAAGGCCATGTAGAACTCACTATGTTCTCGTGCTGTGCGAAATATTGTAAAAATTCTACCACCAAATATTTATTATAGTAACGTGAAAATATTTCTATAAATCAACAAGATCGTCATCATTACAAAATGGTTGAGGCCGATTTTGGCCTTTTTGTCGAGCAAAAATATTTGATTTAATAGTTTGTCACTGTTTCCAGTAAAGATATCGTTTAATAGGTGACATAGATATGATAGCTAAATGAAACAGATCACGATGTCGTGGCTGTTTCTCACTGGGTCTTCAGGCAGAATGTTTTCTACTATATCATTTTCGTTGGAGAAAACTAGGTTTACGGTATTGGTTCTATCCTGGCCACTTAACTTTGTTGAAAAGGTTATCTGTCGGTACAGATCGGGGTCCTGTATTGCATAAAAAATATACTTGCTTTGTGCATTTCACTAGCATTGCAGTGTAAATTTCAACAATATATTTCCGGGTAATAAGCTCTTCACGTCTGTTTAAGAAGGTATCAAGATTTAGGTTTAAAATATTCTTTACAGTTTTTCTTTAATATGTTTGAATGGGTGTCAGGGCCTGTACTGCATCTTGCGCTGATTTTCTACTGACTGGGTTGCCCGTTCTGTTGATCTCTTTATCTTTACAAGTTGTTGATACCTAATGACCCAAATTTGATCTGTTACGCTCTGTTGATGCAGTAGTGCAATTTTCTCATCACTGGCTGCTCTTAATTTTGTCTGTTCCTCTCTCTGTTAAGGAGTTTGGCTTGGAGAAAAAGGATGGATGGAAAAATTGTTGGACTGACCAAAAATATAAGCTGCTTTTCCTAGCCCATAGCTAATATTGCCCATATCTTTTTGAAAGAAATATTCCTTCTTTTGTGTTTATTATCCGCGTATATTTTTGTCATAAGTGGCTTTTATATAACTTCATTTTTTCATGAAACAGTTGAGTTTAATCTCAGAATTATAATAACTTCCAGGCACGCTATTTACCATTGATGCCTTGCATCAATATGTGTACTTGTCAGTATCTTAGTTGCAAACCGGGCTATCGTGTGATCACCCTTGGTCTGTTGATGGACTACGGTCGATTTGCGCGGACAGCACACCTGAGCATTTGATAATGTAGCCCCAAATACCTAGGTGTCTCTTTGTCTGCTAACGGAAATCGACCCGTGGTTCATTGATGGATCCGCGGCTGATGCGGTGGGCCAGATGTATATGAATCAAATTAGTCTGCGAACATTACTGATTTAATAACATATAAAATATGAGACTGAATATGTTCTTGCAATTGTAATGTACTTAGTTGATTTGTCCGCCTTATCACGTTATGTGTAACCATTTGCACTCAAGGGTCAAATGGCCTATTGTGTGAATAAATCTATCTATCTATCTATTTAAATCCAAATCAGATGAATAATGGACCTTTCCAGACGTCATTCATTATAATGTCAGTCTACACATCGTGTAGTTGATTATGACGTCATAATGATGGGTGAATAATCTGGAAAGGTGAATTATGTCACCAGAGGTAAAGCAAAAGGTCACCAATTTCGATCGTTGCTTAAAATCTGACAAATGTGAATTTCTGTAACTGGCAAAGCACTTACAAGGAATAGTCTGGTATTGTTAGCATAGGAAGTTAATAATAGCCACGTTCAGTGGCGTAGCCAGGTTTTCACGTCAGGGGGGAAGCGAGGTCTAAAAAGGCGCCACCCCACTAGAGCGAGGACTTAAAAGTCGCCACCCCGAATACCAATTAGGCATCGGAGTCCGCTTAAATTTCTTTAATAAAGAGAAAATAGCATCACAGCGTCGCCAATTATTTTATTCTACCGAGAACGTAGAGTGTACGCTCCTATTCTTTGTCTTGATTTAGCTTAGTTAAAACAAAAAGTCTCAACATAGCGATGAACAAAGCATGACAAGAAGACATTAACAACATTGTAAATTCAAATAGTTCTAATTTTCCATGTAAATTTACTTGTTAATGGTGGCTTGGGAGTTGGGACATCCAGAAACTTAGGTGCCACATTTGGGAAGATTGGTCCAGAGGGAGCGAGCGCCCCCCCACCCCCCCCCCCCCCCCACGCTAAATTGTCAAAAATTGTTTTCTTATGGGCAATTTCTATTTTTAAAAAACATTGAAGGGTTATGCCAGGAGCGTGTTTGCAATCAACCAGCTACAACAAATTCTTGAAAAATATGTTAGTTGAATAAATGTTGAATGTAATTTCTCTGAAAGCTGTTGCTATTGCAACTTCTGCTTCCAGTCAAATTCCAGTTTCAAAATATTCAACAGGCAGTAAATATGGGTCAACATTTAAAAATTTGGGATCAATTAGTTAACTCTCTCAAGGACAGAAATGCAGAAAGCTTAAAATTTACCCTGCATAGGCCTATTGTGTGAAACTAATTAGTTTGGAAGCTACGCAACATAATTCCAGGAAAATTTAATTCAGAATATTCAACACTCTGCATAGTTATTTTAATATTGGGAGTAAACGTTGTAAATGATTAATAATGCTGGATTTCAATAGTGTGAAAGCACTAAATTACTAATTATGTCTAGCGTACACTTGTCATTATTTACTAGCTGTCACCTACTATCGTCTACAAAGTAAGCCGCTAAGCGGTTGCCTATAATTGACCGACCGGGCAATCAGCGACATCGTTTCATTTTGGTTTGCAAATCCCATTTTACAATTGATGCAAGCAAATACGACGTAAATTGTCGAGTTTGAGTCTGTTATATTAAAATTAAGTACCGCGCCTTTTGTTTTGAAATGCATGACACATTATTTTAAAATTATACAGACTATATGTTCTAAACTTGTGTCTTCCAAATTTAAATGTGGAAGATATCCATCCAGTGCCGATGTTATGAAGCCATCTTTCAGTTAGCCCCTTTTCATGCGGATGCTTCTGTGGATCCGGTATCTGAAAATGTGAATTGCCGTACCCGTTCCATGATCGTTTCTATTACTGCAAGCCCATGCTTGACATGCGGACATGATGCGATTTAACCATTTCACGCCAGCACTGGCCTCTGCAATCGTCAAATTGAGGACGCAGGTCAAAAGAAGGCTATTTTGAGAATTTACAACTAAAACGACTGTCTCAGTAACCAAACCAGCCATTCCAGTGGTCAATTTTCAAAAATAGTCTTCGCTTGGCCTGCAAATGGGCATTCAATAAGGAAATATTCTGATTTTCCTGACAGAATTTGGTCATTAAAGGGTTAATTAATATTCGGCCTTCATAACGCGAAGTAAACAGGTAAATCTAAAAGCGCTGGCGATATTTTGCTGGTGTGTCGTTGACGTCATAATCTCGCGGTTTCTCGCTCTCGTTGCGAGAAAATGGATGCGCCCAGGAGTCACGTTTTCGAGCGTTTTGGGCATATTCATTTTATTATTTCTCGGCAATGGAACAGTGTATTATATATTTTTTTGCGGCAACTATTTCGGATTATAGTATATTTTTAGTTGACTTATTCCCGATTTTCACTGGAATTTCCCTTTAATAGCTCACCTGGCCTGAAAGGCCCAGTGCGCTTATGTAGTGGCGACCGTACATCGTGTGTCCGATTCAAAACTCATGAAATATGATTTAGGACAAGAGCTGAACCAAGGCTGTTCAAGAAAATTTGATTGGCCAAATGGTTTTTGGCGGTCATCTTGGAAGACCTAGTTTTCCCAAAAATGACTTCTTATCCAGAATTTCGTGAAGGGAACGGCCGAAATTTGGCAGATATGATTAGGGACTAAGGGCCATTAACGCTTGTTCAAGGGAAGTTGATACGTCAAAAACATGGCCGCCCCCGACCAATAAAAATTTAGCGTGTTTGGCGGCCATTTTGGATTTTTTATTTGATGGGTTTTGAAGCAGAAATTAGTTTTATATATGTTTTTCATGCAGATTTCAAATTTGCCACTTTCGAAACTGTCCGATAAACGGTTTGGTGGCCATCTTGGATTGTTTTCCCACCCAATACTTCCATACTAAAGCAATGGAAATTTTTTAATGTTTTCTCGAGAACCACTGGGCCGATTTCAATTATATTGGCAGGAAGCATCCTTAGGGCATAGGGATCCAAGTTTGTTCAAACGAAGCCGATCGGACAATTTGGCCGGTGGCCATCGTGGATGTTAACCGATTTTAGGAAACTTCTTTTAAAATATTTTTCTCCGAAACGGCTTTTCAAAATTCATGAAATATTATTTAAGGCAAGAGCTGAACCAATGTTGCTCAAGAAAACCTGATTGGCCAAATAGTTTGGTGGCAATCTTGGAGGACCTAGTTTTCCCAAAAACGACTTCTGCTCAAGAACCGCTGAAGGTTTCGGGCCGAAATTTGTTAGATATTATTAGGGACTAAGGGCCATTAAAGCTTGTTCAAAAGAAGTTGATACGTAAAAAAAACATGGCGGCGCTGGACAATCAAAATGTAGTGTGTTTGGAGGCCATTTACATTTTTTTAATTTTTTTATTTGATGGATTTTGAAGCCGAAATCAGTTTTATATATGTTTTTGGGTATGCTGATTTCAAATTTACCACTTTTGAAACTGTCGGATAAACGGTTTGGCCACCATCTTGGATTGTATACTCCCATACTAAAGCAATAGGGAATAAAATGTCTTCTTCTCGAGAACCACTGGGCCGATTTCAATTATATTTAGCAGGAGGCATCCGTATGGGAATCAAAGTTTGTCCAAAGGAAGCCGATCGGCCAATTTGGCCGGCGGCCATCTTGGATTTTCTGAAAAATTCTGGAAATCAGTTAGAAGCTTACTCCTTGATAACCACTTAGCCGATTTCAATCAAACTCGGATGGAAAAAGCCTAGCCTAGTATGCTTCAGAATATTTATTCCGAATTTTGATTGATCCATTATTTCCGCGGCCATTTTGAATTTTCCGGAAAATGTCGGGAAGTTCTTTAAAACGCTACTCCTTGTTGACTTGGCTGGAAGGATACTAGACTGGTAGCTTTCAGAACTTGTATACAGAATTTTGATTGGTCAATTTTTCAGGCGGCCATCTTGGATTTTCTGAAAATTTATAAAGCAGTTAAAAGGCTTCTCATTAACCGCTTGAACGAGTTCAAGCAAACTGGACTGGAAGGACACCTAAAGTGGTATGCTTCAGAGCTTCTATACGGAATTTTGATCGGTAAATTTGTTCAGTGGCCATCTTGAATTTTCCGAAAAAATGGCTGAAAATCGTTTAAAACGTTGCTCCTCATTAAATGCTTGAGCGATTTCAACCAGACTGGCTGGAACGAGCCTAGGGCGGTAGGCGTCAGAACTTGTATACAGAATTTTGATTGGTCAATTTTTCCCAACAGGCATCTTGGATTTTCTGAATATTTTGGGAAATCAGTTAAACGGATACTTCCCCTTAACCGCTTGGCCGAGTTCAACCTGCTTTCAGCTGAAAGACCCCTAGGCCGGTGCGATTCAGAACATGTATACAGAATTTTAACGGCTTGATTTTTATGGTGGCCATCTTGAATTTTCCGAAAAATGGGAATTTGTATAAAATGCTACTCCTCATTAATCGCTTGGGCAATTTCAACCAAATTTGGCTGGAGGGATCCTATTGTCGGAGCCTCTAGAAATTATATTCAGAAATTTGATAGGTCAATGTTTTGGAAACCATCTCTGATTTTCGGAAAGTTCTCTGGTGGAAGTTTCCCGGTACCATTTAAAAAACGGTACTCCTTCAACCAATATCCCGATTTCAACTTGGGTGGAACGACCCTATGATGGTATACTTCAAAATATTAAACGTGAATCTTGATTGGTCAATTCTTTTTATGGCCAGCGTGGATTTTCCAAAAATCACTCATCTTGTCTATTTAAATGCAAATGGGTTTAAATGCCAATGGTTCAAGTGAGCGCTGCAGGCCCTTGTGCCTCTTGTTGAAAATAGTTGGAAAGTCCAATAATCGGGAACTGAAGGTTAATTGATCGCATCTAAACAATATAGATTAATAAATGGCCATTGAGAATTATTATTCTAGTGTGCTATGACATTTTATGTATGTTATGTGCAAACCACTTGAGTAATAAGGTCTGATTTTTAGAATTTTGCATTACTGCAACTGGCAAAGCGCCACTAAAGGAATAAGTTGGTGCTAATCCCTTGAAAATGAATGATAGACGCCATATGATAGAAAGTGACAACGCTTATTTATTCTGGTGAATCTTGGTACTATGACTGCTAAGACAATATGATTTTGAATGTAGCTGTAAAATACCATTATGTGCACCGGAACATAATGCGAACATAGTATAAAATTGATCAGTCAAAATATTTGTATTGCTGCCATCTACATACCAGACAATATATCTTCTAGATGTATAGACAATCACATCACTCACTATCAGACATATTAGATGCTGATGCATCACCTGCATTGCCGCTGCCATCTTCAGTCGACTTACCCTGTCCCTTTCAACAGCATCGAACCGCATCTCATCCTTACACCACATGTCTTCAGTTCAAGCATTATTCTCATTTGGTTCAAGTATGTCTTGTTTTGATTTATGGGATCGCTGCCATATACCTAAATAATAGTTCAACCGTCGTTGTGTGCTAATGGAGGCAAGATCTGGTTGGAGTTCGTGCTGACAGGTTAATGGTTGTTATTGCTTGAGCTTTCCCCTGATTTCCAACTCTTCCCTCCACCATTTACATGGAGAAATGAAAAGCAAAAACATTTGTTATGGGACTCACCTTGAACATTTGGCAGATGGATTCCTCAAACTGAAGACATTCTATAACATCAGGAGGCAGATGTTCAATGAGTCACCAACAATATAACAAACCTTATGTCAGCAATCAGCCATCCAAAAGGAATATACCACTGTAAGATGTCCAAAATGGCTTCAGATGATGCTGGATAGAAGAATGCTTTAACGACATTTAACGTACGCATGCGTATCTTCACATATGGAAAGTCATAGACTACTAAAAGGAGCACATAGGAATGATTGCTATGTTTTATTCTGCATGTACCGATTTGAAAATGATAATGAATAAGATTAGTGTTTTGTATTCATTGAGGTTCTACCAGACACTCCACTGAATCGCTGAAACTTGACGTGACAAAATATAGTTGTACAATCTAGGAAGCAATGACTAATGATCTTGAAGATTGCTACTCCACAAGTATCATAGAATGCATGGGATGGATGGCCTATTAGAGCAAAAGCAACCAGCCTCATTGGCTAAGATGACCACATTACTTGAAGGAAGAAACGTTAATTTGGCCAGATTGGCAAATGCTTTGCTATTGCTTTGTGGTAAAAGATGCGAGCAATAATAAAAGCAAACAACCAGTATAAACATAATTTTTAAATAGAACTTATAGAAATGTAAAAAATACTTTATTTCTTTTTTATACCATTACGGCTATCAGCACAGCACGGTTTACAGGCATGAGTAATAACAACCCAGAGGCATACTGGAATTTAATTAACCAGAAAAGTAATAATACATGCCCAATAAATATAGATGACATGTATAAATATTTTTAAAAGATGAATGGAAATGAGGATGATAATACTGAAGAGGATATACTTGAAACACCAAGTAAAGCACAAGTAGCGAAAGCTCAGATCTGATGTTAAGTGAAGCACATCCGCGTGAATGTTGCTAGTCATGCCACAGCCGGTGGTTGATTGCTTATAAGGCTAGGCGAGAAAACCGTAGCAAATCATTGCCTACCCCTCTTAACCCTTACAACGATGAATTCCACATACCCCTTTTTCAAGGCAACCATACTGTCCATGCATGAAAACTTGAATATTTTGAAAATTAATTTGACAGCTTACCTTATGCGGTAGCTACCGTGAATTTAAGATTCTGGGACTTCAGGGTTCAAAGTATTAAAATCTTTTCAAATGCGTCGACAAAGTGGACGGAGCTTAGCTAGAAATGGGAGTGGCATACCTAGAAATGGATCTCTGTATTTGCATGCCATGTTGTACAAATAAATTGTTTAATACCGAACAATGTCCTATGAAAGACTGACAATTCTGTTTTTTCTTTAAGTAAACACAACTGGGGCACAATGGAATTAAATCGTGGTCCGCTGAACGATTACGCATTGAACACGTTAGAACAGTGTATAAAATAAAAACAAAAATGATCACTTTATATGTGGCGCCATAGCTCCCAGTCAAATCATCAATAATATAATCATCATGAGTTTAAGATTTGTTTAGTAGGCTATAATGTTTTAACTGCATATAATCACCATGATCACTACACATTTTGGTAACGCTGTACTCTTATTTTGTACACTGCGTTACACATTATCAGAGCAGGTAGTAATCTTTTCTATTTTATCTCACCAGGCCAAATGGATCTACGTGTTCTGTTCATTGTTCTGAGCTGTGTGGGCTTGATCTACATACTGTGTCAAATCATTGACGTCCAGACTTCTGCAACACATGACTTAGCCAATCAAGTGAGGATACAGCGTGTCAATATATCTAGACAAAAACAACCACCTAAGCTTCACCCATGGGTCCGGGTGTATGACCTTCACAAATACAATAATGACACATTTGACTGTGTCTCTCTGGGAGCCAGGACTGGCAAGCCGACTATCTGCATTCACCCAGTAAATGCTGATCACTATGTATCAGCGGATATAAAGAAATATGGACTCTATGAAAAATTTGAATGTAACTTGTTTCAAGACATACTTCAACAGAACCCAGCGATGAACGTGGCTGACCTTGGCGCCAATTTGGGACAATATTCGATTCTTGCTGCTAACATGGGTCGCAAAGTACTTGCCATAGATCCTATGCTTGAAAATGTTCAACGGATTCACAGGTCGGCACAACTGAACGGTTTTCAAAACAACATCACCCTCGTTATGAATGGTTTGTCAGACGTACACACGATTCTAAAATTTACTAGAATCCACAGCAATATTGGCGGTACTCGCGTTAGCAAATTAGATGAGAGAGGTTTTAATGAGAAAGAATATGGAATAACGCAGATCAGGTCAGTGTTTTTAGATGACCTGATACCACTTTGTCATTCACAAACATTGTTTATAAAGATGGACATTGAGGGAAGTGAAGTTAGAGGCGTTCGCGGCGGTAAACATTTTTTCAATCAAAATGATGTTCGCTACGTACTGATGGAGATGTCTCATCAGTATAGCAATCCAGAGATTTTTCATGTGTTTGACTTCTTCTTCTCGTATGGTCTTGAACCACATACTGTGTACATGCAGAAACTTGATGTCATGACCTTTACTACATGGGCACAAGAGAACGTGCTATGGATAAAGAAATCTACTTAGAAGAGTACGTTTTGATGTAGCACACATACACAACATCCACCCACCCATACGCTCACCCACGCACCAACACGTGCATTTGGAGCATCACATTTAATCATACTTACAGGTATATAGGCCTACGCAACGAGTCAGATGTCATGCGATGACAGCATAAACATACATACTAACTATAACCAGGAATGGATGTCATATTGGTTTCGGTATCTTAAGACGTTAAAGCATGTATCTTATTAACGAGCACGTGTCGTTGATCAGTTCAGAGGGTTCGTCGTCAAGTTAGTGTAGGTTAGTTTACCAATACCTGATTATCGCGCTGGACAATAACAGACTCGCACGCGAGTACGCACATGCATACGCTCACACACATGCATACGCACGCACGCGCCCACATACGCACATATTCAGACACGTTGATTACGGTCGTGACACTTCATGGCTGGACTAACAAGTATTTGAAGGTTTCTACATGCGCTTCAGATAACATTGACATTTGACCTTTTAAGCCCAAGACGACGAGGTTTTCGTAGGACGGGAATACCTGGAAGGCCCTTGTCCTGGAGACAAGCTTATTGACGATCCCACGATTTTCTCAATTTGAACCCGATTCGTGAGCTGTCGCGGCGGAAATCGGGCACGAGTCTACGCACACACGTTCGCTGAGAGATTGCAATAGTCTAGTGATACTTCGTGGTGAGCCTAATAATTTTAAATCTTGAGAAATTGTTCGTCTTCAAAACTAATGAAAATTATTTTAAATATTAAATACCTTGTTTTTTGTAGGCTATAGCCATATGCTTAGCGATTTTAGACTTTTGGTGAGAACAATTATTTAAGATTAAAATTAAGAAAAATTATTAAGGCGTTAAAATCATAATTGCCACTCCCCTCTATGACTTCCCACACACACACACACGCACGCACGCACGCACGCACGCCCGCCCGCCCGTCCGCACGCACGCACGCACGCACGCACGCACGCACGCACGCACGCACGCACGCACGACTATTTTAATATTGTCTCACAACACTTCGTGGCGAGACTAATTATTACACAAAAGCCGTGGGAGGTGATAGACACACATGACGGGGGTGGGGGTGGGGTGGGGGAGGTGTGTCCGGGAGTACTCCCCGGAAAATTCTTTAAATCTAGATGCTCTCAGATGGCATCCTGCCATAAATCTAAGTCACAAGTAGGTTTCTGAAAATCCATGAAATAGGTTATATAATGGCACTACTACCTGCAAAATCCAATATCGCCACAGATTAAAATAATATAAACCAATACACAAATGCAGCGCGTAATAAAATGTAATAAAACATAATGCATCTGTTCGGTGCCACACATTGGCATTGCTGTTTATGTATAATGTCTATATTCCCTGACTGAAATCATTACTGTACATTAGTTTTGACCAAATATTTTCTCGTATAACTAAAGCATAGTTAGAATTGTGTTTTGAATGAAATCAGAGCACATACTTGAAATAATCTATAATTCCAGTCCGTTGCCAGTATCTTCCGCTGAATCTATGCTATATATCATGGGCTGCATCGTCACTAGTGTTAATTTCACTATCCAGATTTAAATCGTATTCTGAGTCACTAGCGTCCTTATATTGCGCATCTTCTGCGTCATAGTCATCAACTTGGTACACTTCAGCTTGTTTCTTTAACCGATTTCTTGGAGGGCCATGTGCATACAGTTTCAATACCGCTTTCTTCATTATCTGCTTGGTAATATGTACTCCTTTTGCCTTTTGATTTTCGACATTTCGTTGTTGACAAACTTGGCGGGAACTGTGAACAGTTAAACCATAATGGTGTTAGACCATCACTAGACTCTATCCACCCTCTGCCTTCTGCAGGTATGTAGTCAATATTTTGCTTAATACTTTGCCAAATGTATGTTTGATAATCATCCCTTTTCAAATGTTCATCTGTACTGTTCGGATCTGGTATTAAACTACAACTGGACTTGACTCTCTGTCTTTCATACATACGTATTCTGGTCTGTACAATATCTCCACTGTCTTTGCCTGAGTGCATAAGCGTTTGCAAGAATGCCTTGCTTTACGTGTGTCCTGTACAGATGAGGACGTTTCTCCGACTGCAAACAAAATGTGCATTTTTTCGTTTTTATCATTTTCTTGAATGGCTTTACTTTGCCTACACCAAACGGAAACGAGGATGTGTCACATCCAGTGATGCTATGACATCCTGGCAAGATATTACAAACTGAATCACCTAATCTATTCTACATAGTACTCACACTAATGTATCTGTCACTGTCAATTTTCGCCATCCACACCTCAGGAGGCTTGACAATATTACATGTGTATATTAGAAGCACTAAAAATATCGGCATCATGAGCTACCACAACTACAGGAGTGTCACTTTGCAAAGCATGTAGCACAACTGTTGTATCGGCTTCATGGTGATTACAGCAGCCACGCTTATCCACTGTATCAGCTATATGATGCCATGTATTTTCAGACTCTGATATGATCATTGGAATTTCCAACTTGACCCTGGCTTCATTTTATAATGTTCTACCAAGAAATGTATAATTCTGTTTTGTTTTCACTGTTTGATAAGAAAGCTTCCAAGTCATTAGCCTTTGGGATTACTTAACCAGCATTTGTGATATACGCCCCTTTCCCAGGTTTACCACGTCTTCTCTGTGTCATCTCCTTTATTCTGTTTTCCCAGATGTGTCCATCACAATCATTAGCTTCAACGGATATGCATAGATGGTGTACATAACCTATGAAATGCCTCAGCATATTCTCCCCAAGGAGCTCTTGGGGATACTGACCTCACAGCTGCCATACCATCAATAATCCAATCTGCAGGTACTGGTGCGGTGTTTTTGGTTGACTCTGTATCCTCAATGAGATAATTACGCAGAGAAGCCGTTGATCCTTGTCTTAGATCTCCCTCAGACGAAGCCATCGCAAGAGGTACTGATGTCAGAGGATAGGAGTGTGCCTCTTCAGTGCTGGCAGCCTTTCCTACAAGTGATCCAAAAGCTTGTTTATCTTCTTTGAGAATATTCACAATTCTTGGCTAAGTTTTGGCTTTTTCCAGACCTGTTTTAATTTTTGGGTTCTTAATTGGCTTAAAGAAGCTTACACGATCATCACCAGTTTTCTTTATTCGATCATCAATGAATTCCTTGTAAAGCGTTTCTCCGGTTTGTGTTGAGTTAGGCAATCCATGAATAATTTTGCTATCTATCACTGTGCCTGTTTTTATCTCTCTTGCTGGCCCTGGTACAAATGGATCTAGAAAGGTATACAGGTTCTCAACAAGTTTGTCAAGTGTTGCCGTGTGCTGTTTCTTAGCACTGATGAAGTTAACATGTTAAGTTTATTTTCCATTGCTGCTCGTAATCTTGCCATTAAATGACTGGTCTTGATGAATGTCTTTGTTGTTCCTATGTTTGTAGTATACCCGCCTTGCATTGGACCACCTTTCACTTTCACTTCACGATTTATTGTCGTTTAAATGATGAGATCTCCATGTACCGCCGAAAATCGTTCGCCGCTCAGACAACCCCCAAATCAATTCTTTTACAGCTCACTCCAGGCTTTTCGATTTGTATCCTTTAGTCTATGCATCATTACATGCTGATATGTTAGGTACCGTGCATAATTAACATGACCGAAAGCAAACAACTGAGGAAGAAAAGTACGCTCAGCTTGAAGGCGTTGTTTAATGTTCATCTCACGTACAGCACTAATGAGAGATAACAAAAATGACATATCACTAATATATTCTACTACCATCATTGACTCTGTCCCTGTGGTCAATGATAATTCGGCACAAAGTACAACAAACTTTCAAAACAGCATTACGACTTTTTGGAGTTAGAGCACATCTCAGAGTTATTAAGGTTTGTTTGAAGTCATCACTGAACTTTGAACTGTTACAATGTTTTTCAATCCTGAATCTCAGGAGAGCTGTGAAAGATTGCTTATGTAGACGTATGCCTCTGTAATAGTGTCGCCACTCCTCAACTTGGTCAGCCGATCCCTTCGCCACAGCACCTGCATCAATCCACCATTCCTTGAATCCTAATACACCATACCTTTTGTGCATGATCTTTAATTTGACTAGCAATGTGTGAAATCCACCCATTAGTGTTATGATGTAATCGTACTTCTTATCATACATGTAACCATTTTATGAGCACCATCTTACAATTCACAGCTTCATCTGCATGAGCAAATATGCAATCCAGTTCTAAGTCATCTGTCATTTGTAGAATCAAATACATATACCACTTGCATACATTATCCAGTGAGGGCAATAGAACCACCTTAAGATACTCCACAACACTTCTTTGTCTCAGAATCTGTAATCTTTTTCATAAAAGCAGTCCAAGATCCAATGGGATCCGTTTCTTGGCTACTGTCAGTTATTAATTTTTCACCCGCAGCACTAGTTAATACCCATGCTATATCACGTTTCAGGGCCTGGTCTATCAATGGACCTTTCCATTTTTAGCCATGCCCCGCCCATCACTAGCTAAGCTCCACCCACATCTTGCCGTGTTTGGATTGATCGATCCCCGAATTCCCTAGCTATCAATTTCCTGAAAACTATACAGGGAAGCTGTTGAATATTTTGTAACTAATTAGACTGGGTGCTGTTGCTGCCATAGGCAGCAACAGCGCCCAGTCAAATTAGTTTCAAAATATTCAACAGAATATTTATTAAATAGTAAAAGCAAACAATTTGTACAACAGCCCATAGACCGTCATCAAATATGCGTTCGTGACGTACTTATCGACGTCATTCATGACGTCATTCATTATGATGTCATTGTACACATCACGCAGTTCATTATGATGTCATATGATGGGTGGGTACTCTGGAAAGGTGAATTGCGAATCCTTAGTATCAGCATACTCTGGAACATGAGCTGGAGACACTTTCTTTGGATTTTATATGATCCATAATCCACAGTTACCTCATCATCAGCAACAACAAGTGCTTCGTCCTGACCTATCACAATATGTTTACTTCCTTCTACCACAGAAACCGTTGGACAACATGTCTGAAATACGATCCCATTGATGTGATGTGTTGTTTGAGAACTTAGATTTATATCTTGACTCTAGAGAAACAGCGACTTGGCCACCAAACTCATCTTTCTACCGAGCTGAGAAATAGCAATTTACACCATTTAGGCAGCCATCTTGGCTTTTCAAGGTCATTCGATCTAAACCTATCTTAGGTGTGTTGATATTTAAGTGGTCATACATGCCATACGGCATTTCCCTGGCCTCATAAACCCCATTCTAGCCACCAAAAAAATCTGGCTGTATTATCTTGGAGATGCGAAATAACAATTATGAATATTATGGCGGCCATCTTGGATTTTTTTGATCAGGTGATATACAATCTATACAGGAGGCACTAGCAACACATTACTATATAGGTTGCATTGCTGAGACATCTACATAGGCAGTCTCTGCGCCTATTTGCTATGTATGAGACATCTCGGAACTGAGAGGTATCATTCACAAAACGAAATGTTGGCCATATTGGATTTTGATGATCATGTGATCTAATTCTCAAATTTAAAGAATAAATATATATCTAATGATAGGAATCAGGTTCCTTGAGCCAGATATCACATTTTAGACACCAAGATCACCTTCTGCCATCTGGAAGCCTCAGAACACGGTGT
Organism: Chaetoderma sp. LZ-2023a; assembly: GCA_034401795.1. Lineage (NCBI taxonomy): Eukaryota > Metazoa > Mollusca > Caudofoveata > Chaetodermatida > Chaetodermatidae > Chaetoderma > Chaetoderma sp. LZ-2023a. The sequence continues at coordinate 400,273 of JAVVLW010003263.1, read as the reverse complement.
TATCTGTTCGCAGCGGCCATCTTGGATTTATGCAAATTAGCTCATTAAATATACACAAAATTAAATATACACAGATATACCTTTGACAGCCCGAAAGATTAGTTTGCTACAGCTATATCCCTGTCTATATTAGCAAACACAGAATGATGTATCCATTTTAGCTATAACCCGCCCATCGACCCTGAGCCTCACTTTTCAGAAAACTATACAGTTTAATATTAAATAGTAGAGGCATATACTTCTTACAAGTGGCGGACTTTTAAAAAACATGACAGACTTAGCTACGTTATTCATTACGTATTTGATTGCGACGTCAGTCTATATATGATGTAATTGATTATGACGTCATATTGATCGACAGACTGAATTCATCCATTAACTGTTTTCGTCGAATCACGTAAAATTTGACACATTTAGGCAATCTAAAAATAGACGCGTGGCTTCTTCGAGAGGTATCGGGACGTTTCGTAACTGGGACGATTCATCCCAGAGCCGTTTCGTGCCGGAAACGTTTCGTCCTGGAACGATTCGTCCGGGACGTTTCGTGCCAGTTTCGAGATGGGTCTATTCGTACCATTAGTGGGACGGTTCGTCCCTATATGGTGAGACAGTTCGTCCAATACCAATACATCAAATTCGATGTTGGACCTGCGCCGTTGACCAACGGGAACGCCGATATCAAATTCGATATTGGTCAATAGGCCATTCCCAACTTGGTCAACGGCACAAATTTGATACTGGGAAAGAAGTAGAGCTAGAACATGTGATTCAAGAAAAGGGCATTGGAGTTGTCGTAGACAAAAATCTAGCCTTTGCAAGCCACATCGGAACCCAGGCAAATAAAGCTAACATTATCATGCCCCTAATCAGACAATCGTTTACCTACCTGGATGAAAGTATGTTACACCAACATAAGCACGCATTTAATATAATATTAGTTTACAAAATATAAATCTGTCTTCTTAGCGCATATATAAAATGCGTATAATCTATAAGTAAGCCAGTGCTGTAACTTAGCATTTTGAGGTGAATGCAATCAGGGCATGGTAAAAATTAAAACCGAGTGCCCTCGTTGAGGTTAGACTGCCCGCATTCTAATATGTCATATAATAAATTGGTACACATACTTCCATTATTAAAAAATAATTGAATTTGAATGAAGCTGCTATTCATCAACATTCAAAGTGACAATGATTCTGGAATTGCATTTGGATTATGCCATGATATAAGATAGAAATCAACAAACTATGGATTTTAAATATTCAAGGCTCTGATATTTTTCCCAAGCATCAAAAATTGGCATGCTCATGAGGTCATCTGACGTTTGATATCCAAATGCGGTCAGTCATTTTCAAATGCAATTGCATCAGGGCACTCACTAAGTTACAGCACTGTAAGTTATCATTGATTGGAGAGCAGTCATCAAATGAAGACGTGGCATAAACGAAGAGCATTGCATCCTGCTTTCTGATTTGCTATAAACCTATTCCATATTGCGTCAATCAGACCGGCGATCGATAAGCGTGCCACAATGACTATTGGTAGAGCTAAACCAAACGCTATTATTTAGATGTTAACCGCTTAATGACGTCTGATAGATTTACAGCTTAACAAACATTCTGCTGAATATTTTGAAACTAATTTGACTGGGAGCTCTTGCTGCCTAGGATCCAATCAAATTGGTTTTAAAATATCCAATAGATTACATGAAACTGGGAATTCATAAATATTAAAACAAGAAAGATTTGTCCAACACTCGCGTCGTGGATACGTGTATATTTTTCAATCAGGCAGCCGTGAGGTCAAAGGTTTCTATATTTGAAGGAATGTTGCTGAAAGCTGTTGATGTTGTGTTTTAGCTTTTGAAACAAAAATTGGCACATGCCTTTGTGACCCCCACGGACAAGCTTCCACTCATGTTTGGCGAAGAGCCCTCCAGTAAACCTAGAGTTATTGAAAAATGCGGGAAACATTTTGAAAACAATGTTGCTGACGGCTGTTGTGTTTTAGGATTTTCCACAAAAATTGGCACACGTCTTAGGGCTATTGAAAAAATTGCGGCAGAAATGTCCGTCTTGAAAGCAATTGTGAGGCTGAAAGCTGTTGCGGTTACGCTTTATCTTTATACCCAAGTGTTTGTAGTAAAGCTAAACACGGGTAAAATAGTAAGCATGGTTCCGTGCGTGTGTACGTGAGTGGTGCATTGATCTATGTCAGTTTCATCCTCACGGTTATCCTACTGAACGAGGTTTATATCTCAGCATAGTAGCATTTAAACAGTTGTTACAAATCATACCTGATCTTGAAGACGCGATAAAATGTGCGCGTAAAAAGACGGCGTACTATTTACATATTCATTGAACAATTCTGTTCGCATTTCTATCTGTGACGATTTTCCATGTATTGACATATGCTATTTTTTCTGCTCTGACGTAGAACCACGTCCCATACGTTGTAGTTTATATCTCAAAGACAACGAGTGGGAATTATTGAAACAGAACGTGAGTAATTTGCTGGCAGCATTACCTAACTTTTACGTGCCTTCTGACGTGAGCGGCGACACACTGTTTAGCGCGATACCTCAGTGCTTTTACGGCGTGAAAAAGTAAAGAGAACATAAATGACATTCCATCCACTAGCGATTCCTTAGAGATGTCTAATCACACTTCGCTTACTTCGGAGACTATATACTGCAATGAATTTTTAAGCGATGATGACTAACTTAATCTCGGCAATGATGAGACTGACAAACTGTGTCAGTATTGTAAAACTATGTGTCAGTCACACCGTTATTGTCGGCATGTCCCATCGCTATTCTATTCTTTAGAGAAGAATGGAACAGGTGAAGGATTGATAGAGTAACACTGATAAAGAATAGCGCATTTCATTCTGCCCGCCCGGCATACTTAAATAAAACACCGTCATACGGTTTTGTTCATTTTCATGGTAAATATTCGCAGAATATGGCGTTTATTTCGTAACTATTTAAAGACGTCATGGGTTTGTTTTTCTTCTTCGTCTCGCAAGTATATGACGTCACAATCATACACTTAAATGTTCATAGCATTTCTCCTAAGATACAAAGCGAGTATATGACGTCACAATCATACACTTAAATATTCATAGTATTTCTCAAAAGTTATGACGTCACAATCATACACTTAAATGTTCATAGCATTTCTCTTAAGTTACGACTTGAGTATCTGACGCCACAATTATATTCTTAATGTTCTCTATCCAGTAAGCATTGAGAAAGTATTCACAGAAGAGTGACTACATATTACATCATAGATGATGAAAGCTCTAATAAGAGATTCCTCAGCCATTACTCCCCCTCCGCAGAGGATTGTGTATGGCTATGGTGCGTGGCAAGACGGGTATAACGATTTAGAAAAGAAATTGAATAAACAGTGCGCCCAATCACAACTGGGCAAAAAATAGGGATAAAACTTTGAAAAAATATGTCAAATATAGGGCAAAAATATTTTTAATAGGGAAAATATAGTGATAGTTTCAAACTCAATCGAATAAGAAAACAGAAGACAAAGGCCTCTAAGCCTCCCCTACAGCCATACCAATCACCAACAAACAAACAGTAAAACACTTTATTACAGGATGTACACAAACATTTCTTACTCAATGTTTATACAATAGGAAGCATACATGTAACAATACATGCATTCATATGCTTTTTATTTTTCAAAATTGCAAATATACGGCAACAGACCTACCCATTTGCCATTTTTAGCCTAATTCTTATGGTTGGCTAATGATATCCTAAAATAGGCTAATAATATACTGGCTAAGACAGGTGAAAGGGAAAATAACCTACAGTAAGCTTACAAGAAATCTGTTAAATAATTTGAAATCAATTTGTTACTGACCTAGACATGAAGTATTATATCTACTGCATGCGTGCTATCATCTATATAAGTATAATACAACATTTGATACAAGATGAGATTTCTAGGCATGAAATATTATATCTACATCATCCGTGCTATCATCTATATAAGTATATTATAACCTTTGATTCAAGATAATCTCATCTTGAATCAAATGTTGTATTTTACTTACATAGATGATAGCACGCATGCTGTAGATATAATATTTCGTATCTAGGTCAGTAACAAATTAATTTCAAATTATTTAACAGATTTCTTGTAAGGTTACTGTAGGTTATTTTTTCCTTTAACCTGTCTTAGCCAGTATATTACTGATTAGTATCCCGTGAAAATTTGGCTAACAATATCCCAAAATGTTAATTTACTGGCTGAGGATTTGAAATGAGAACAGGTAGATTTGTCCCTGATACTATTACACATATAATACTAGATAGTATCCTAACCAAGTACTTATTATATACATTGTCACACATTAACACAGGGGAAGAATGCATTTCCAAACGTACATGCATGTCATAGTTGAAGAGACTGACTCGGTGCTATGATTTAAACATCAATTAAATTCACTCAAACTGTCATTGGACATTTCTCACAAGACATTATTCATACTTTTACTGTCAAACTCAGAGTTTTAAGGGTGTGTGGTAGGAGCACACATACCATCCTTGCCAATAAACTGAGTAAGAAAATATATAAGTTATACATGGAAATAAATTGTCCTACTTTCACTCTCAAATTGAAAATTGTAATGGTGCATATTAAGTGAATTAATCTATTTCAATGTATAACGTATATATTCCCTTGCTCAGTTTACTGGCATGAATGGTAGCATAGATTAAAATAAATTCACTGAAACAGAAACTCTGATTTGTTTTAGGACATGACACGAAGCAATATGACTTAATAATGTTAAATTACATAATTCACAAATGATTTTGAAAGAAAAGACAATATTGAATAGTTATAAACATATTAAAAATAAAAGCAAATTCTGCTTTAACTTCTAACAGAGTCATTGGTTATACGAGCTTGAAATAGTCTACTTGAAAAACTGAATACAAATTACTTGAAAGCCTGCGTCTCAAAAATTGCATGTAGGTAATACTGTTGGCCCACTGTTCAACAAATTCGTTATGCTCTTCCAAATAATGAAGGTAATAATATTAAGTTTTCCTCTGTTTTGGAGATGACATAGCTTTAGCATAAACATCCATCAGTCTCTTTTTCTTTGCATCAATTGACCTTCTTTGCTCACAACATTTGTCAAGCTTATGTCTTGCTGTTTCCATCTTTGCTTTGGCTACCTCCAACAAACCTTGAGCAATGCTCACCTCTGTAAAGTCTTTCTTCTGGATTCCTTTACAGAGTCTTGAATTTGCTTCACTAAATAGCTTTTCAGCAATCGACATGTTCTCCTTGTGACCATTCTCAGATTCAGTCAGCGATTTCTCTCTTTCTTCTAGTCTTCTTTTCATCTTACAGCCTAGCACACTCAGATTCTTTTTCAAGAACAGCTTTACATTCTTGTGCTTGATCTCTGGATCGTTTTGCTTGTGTTTCATTCTGTGCAGACATTCGTTTCAGATATTCAGAATATGCCTGTTTTGCAGCAATCCGCATGCTTTTTATAATTGGAACATTCTCAGCCATTTTCCCAGAACTCTGTACTTTATCTTTGATGAGTCGTAAAACCATTGATTGTTTGTACAGACAAAGAAACTCTATCCTGCAAGACTATTCGCTTGTACACTGTTTTGGTGGTCTCATTTACTTGTTGATCCAAAACTTTTTTTTCTTCCATGTACCAGACTTCTTGAATGGCATCTTCCTCATACATCTTCCACTCATCTGTAATAATGGCAATCTCATCTTCTTTGATAACCTGAGGTAATTTTCTTAGAGATTCGACAAATAGCCCTTGTGTCATTATTCTCAAATTTTCTCATCAACGGATGTAAGTGGGACAAGTCCTGCAGGAATTGGTTATCCAATGGTAAATGTGTGAGGAGGTATTTCACCACTACTTGAAAAAATTTAGTCATAGGAAGAAAAATCAATTTTCTCTGTTCCTTTGGTATCGCTGATAAAGCAGATCTGGTAGGTGCGCCAATTTCAATGAGATCATCAGAAAGTAGGTTTTCTGGTTTGTCAATGCAAACAGTCATCAGATGTTTTCCATTCTTATTAGCTATGAAGTCTTTCTTTAGAAATCTGTTCATGAAGGATTTTACAAATTCACACATTTCATCATGCAGGATGTGTATCAGAGGGCCCTCTGTTTGGAAGAACAGAAGGAATTTGTTGGACAGTGGGCCAACAGATAGCAAGAACTGAAGTTGAACCAAGGTTTTGATGTCTTTGAGTTTTCTGCGGATACGTTTGTACCTCTCATCTGTTTCTAGACATTTTTTCTATTTGGTCTTTCTTTGCCAAACTTGGTACTTCGTCCAAGAAATACTTTTTAACAGCATCCCATTTCTTAGCGATCTTCTCCAGTGAGGTGAGCAAGGTTAACCACTGAGACTGTACATGTCTGATTAAATTATCTTCTTGTAAATCGAGCTCCAGCAGAAAGTCAGAGAAATCTTCCCTATGGCATGGTGAAAGCTTGAACCAGTAAAAGATGTCCAGGCTCAGCTGTTCGACTTCTTCACCATATATCGTCAGTCCCTTTCTGAGGGCATTGTGAGCCACATGGACATTGCATGGTAGAAAGGGCAATATGCTTGGAAAACCTGCTTCTTTAACCCTGTCATTGATGATGTTCCAGTCTGCTTTGTTTACATTTGGTCCATCTGAACACAACATAATTATATGTGAAAATGGCAGCTGATAACCTGGTTCCGGCAAAGTCTCTATGATAGCCTTTAAAACAATTGCTACCTTGGCATGTCCAAACATTAATGCTTTCAGAAAGCAAACACGTATCTCACCTTTAGCCTCTGACCAGTAACACACAATGATGTCACACTGCTCCTTCATTTGACCATTTGCTGTTTCATCCTACTGTATTGTGTAAAAGGCACCAGATTTTAAAATGTCACCACACAGTTCTTTCCGAAAATATGGGCCAAGTCCATCAGATACCATATATGAGGTTTTTGTTGGGCCTAGTTTAAACTGGCTAACGATGGGGTCGTTTCGAAACATATTGTTTAAAAGAGTTCCAATCCCTTCACATCACATGATGAGAAGGAAAAGTCACTATGTGCTACCTTCATAGTCCACAAAATTTTGGCATTTGTTATTTTGTCAACAAGACAAGGCGCATGAGTAAGAAATGATACTTGAGTACTTGAAAATGTCGAAGTTACACCTGTTGTTTCTGCTGCCACAGTAGCACCTTGTTGATTGGAAGTAACAGAAGTTGACATACTGGGTTTTGCAATTACAAAATGTGATTGTGTTGCACTGAAAAGGTTCTTTATGATAGATTTATGTTTACCGCCTGTAGCATTAGTTACCATCAAGTCATCGTCACTTTAGCTTTAAACATACATTGGGGTATCATTACTATTCATCTTAAATTCCTTTTCATAGCCTGGCTATGGTCATAAATGTACCCATTCAAATTATGTAGCAGCTAACACGTACAGTTGCAATAATTTGAGATACTGACAATTGAAGGTTGAAAGCATTAAGAATTAAAACGACACATCCGAAAGTACAATCAGGTTTGTCCAGAATTTCTTAACAAAATGGCAATTTTTATTCCGACGCTCTCATCAACTATACATATGTCTTCTCAGATTCTAGGATAACTAAGCCATTTTAAACAATTTTGCTACATGGCTATACTTGCAGTTTCGATGACTCTGACTATAAGAGGCATGGCAAAATCGTATTGGGAATTCAATGGATACTACCTGCAGGACAGCTTCAGCAGCAGCATTTCGATGAAAATGTCCACGCGGACATGGTAGAGACCATCACATAAACAGGAACGTATTTATAGTTTTGACGCACTATGATATTCTTAAAGTGTCATCAATATATCTCAATGAAAGGGCATGATCTGTAACTCAATCACGTCACATAGTAGCTGACGTCACAATCATAATGATGTCATAATCATAATCTCCATCGCAAAAAATCAGAAAGTCAGTCAGAACAATGTACGAATTGTATCATTGTTGAATTTGCCATTTAATAAACTTTATGATGAACATTTTGAAACTAATTTGACTGTGCGCTGTTGCTGCCAGGACATACACAGAGCTACATCATGGCAATACACGTCGCTATTCATTTACCACGTGCGTGTATGGGTGCTATTGTTATTAAACATCATTCATTCATTTTGACAGGAGCTACAATAACGGTGTGACTGACACATAGATTAACACCATAATTTCTGTAAACATTTTTGAAAACCATTAAATGGATGATACCATCTATCTTTAAAGATATATATCTCGTTAAATACGCTAGATACATGATTATTATCTATATAGTATTATACATACAACGTCACTAAGTTTACCTCTATATTGCCCATATAATGCTGTACTTCGCTCTAGACGATTTGAAAATCATGTGGTCCACAGAGCACACATACAGACACACCGCATGCACATAGGGGCATGCGCACGCACACAGGGGCACAACATATAACTAGCACTATCTCATATGGGTACCCCAATCTCACACACGCGCACACACGATGATACCACCTATCTTTAAAGACATATATCTCCTTAAATACGATAGATACATGATTATTATCTATATAATATTTTACATACAACATCGATAAGTTTAGCTATGTATTGGACACGTACCGCTGTTCTTCGCTCAGGACGTCAGTTTGAAAATCACGTGCAGGCATACACACACACGCGTATACCTCGTATGTACAGATAGGGTGCTCACACGGTGCACTTGCAATGATACATTTTCAAAAATAGTCTTTTATAAGTCTGCAAATATGAATATGAAGAAATTCGATAGGGTTGGTGCATGGGTGTTAGTGGTGGGTGGAGTTAATGTGAGGTGTTGGGTGTAGGTGGTAGTGGTGGTGGTGGTGCTTAGCGGATGGTGGTGTATGTCGGTACTGGTGGTAGTGGTAGTAGTGGTTCTAGTGGTGGTGCTAGTGATGGTGGTGGTGAAGGTGGTGGTTGGTGGTGGGTGGTTGAGGTGGTGGTGCTTCGTGGTCGGTGGCGTATGTCGGTACTGGTGGTAGTTGTGGCAGTGGTTATGGTAGTGGTACTAGTGTCGGTGGTGGTGAAGGTGGTGGTCGGTGGTGGTGGTGGTGGTGGTGGTGCTTAGTGGTTGGTGGTGTATGTCGGTAGTGTTGATAGTGGTTCTGGTGGTGGGGCTAGTGTTCTCATCCGTAATTGAATCCTGCATATTAATGACACTTTATCAAAACCAGCTTTTTCTGAGAAAATGCCAATCAAACATTTTTGGCGTGAAGAAGCGAATTTTGTACATGCAATTGTCGGCATAGTTATGTTTTGAAATCCAATGATGTTAATTTTAAGTGGTGGGAAACAACATGTGACCGAAATAAGGGTGTGTTAGTTTTACTGACAGCGTTCATATTTTAGCTATAAAGGCGAAATGCGGGCTACTAGTAAGGCATACATCTTTTTGAATTTGCGAAGTGAAAATGGAAAACAAATCATTTTTATGCGATCGCTGGTCAACAATCAGCTCTGTACCGATTAAGTGTGGATGTGTGGAGTGGAACAGATATAATGACGTACCGGTTTGGCATCCATTTAATAAAGTAATGTGCAAAATCCAGAACCGCTGGAGAGGATATCTAGCGGAACCGGATGAACGTAATTACAACAAATTGCTGCATACAAAGTATCAACTTTGTTATGATTGCTGCATGTGTATGTGGTGCATGGATGCCAGAAAAGACTGATTGCAAAATAGAGATTAAACATTTTCAAAAAGCAAATAAAAAAAAATAAAAATAGGCCTCTTTTTTAAGGGGCCCCCAAAAAACAAAATTATGTTTCATACATACGCATCATAGACGCATGCACGCATGCACACATACACGATGTACACGCAAAGGGAACAGGGAATATATACATGGGTACACTTAGAGGAGATGGGGTACGTGCATGGTGCTACGCGCGTGGCGCTACACATGCGAGGGAGTGCACAGTTAATGTGAATGTGTGTGTTGGTGCATGAGGTGTGTATGTGTGAGGGGTGCATACACGATAGAACGTAGGATGCCCTTACGCCATGGAAGATGGTTCAGAACCAGATTCCAATGATACAGGCATGTAGTGTTCTACCACGTATTCCACTGTGAGGCGAATAATGATACGCCTTTCGTCGTGGTCATGTGTGGTTTCATACCTTAATATACTAACGCCATTATTAGTTCTCACGGTCGCAGCAAGATTATAGGCATGGTCTAACATCAGCTCAGCTGACCTTAAAGTGTTTGAAGCATCCATGTTTAATGTTAACATGAGCAATGTTTTATACATGTATTGACGCATAATTCCACTCCCCTCATAAATATGCAAAATCTCTAGCGCAAAATCCGAAACGAGATAATCGAGTAATTGATGAGGGAACTAGTACATATGTCCACTTAGTTAAAAACTGGGAAACGAATTGTGCACGAGTGTGAACGATAATAAAAAAATGTAAAGGTATAAATTGCAGTATTTATTCCATTCAAAATTGTACAAAAACTGTCAAGAGAAGCACACTTTCGTAATTACAAAGAGAAAAGCACTCTATCTCCTCGCAAGTGAACTAGACAATAATTTAATAGTAATTTTGAATATTAAAAAAAACCCACGTAGAACGAGACATGCGGTGCAAATCTTTCACGTTTTTTCATTCTTCATTAACATGTGTCATGTTTGCATCTCGATTAAGGACCGATCTCACAGCTAATGCGTCACTGATGAATGGTTAGATTAAACTTTTACCATACACGACAAATACACTTTTTTCATACAGAGTGAAAGGACATCGTACGCTTGACAACTAATAGGAGTTCTTAAATGCGTGATTCATAGCCCTCAGAGAGATAATGACAACATTTTGTCGTAAACGCGACAATGACATCGAGCAGATACAAAATCTAAATGACTGACGTTATTGCAAACACAACATCTATTAAGTATTTTAAAACAATTTGCACGTACATTGATGTCTGTTGAGCCACCAACAACTTACAGTCAAATCGTATTTCTAAATATTCAGCATGTACATAGTTTACTAATAAATTAATTTTTAGTGGCTTCAAAGCAGAGAGACAAAATCAATAGATTTCTCATCAGACAAAGTAGTTGGATGGCGAGGTGTTACATACATTACAGGGGTTATATCTACATCGTAGCTAAATATTTTGGAAACGATTTGATCGTAAGTTGTTGCTGACTATGTGTATATCACAGACAAATCGGTTTCAAAATATTCATCCGGTACAGATTTATTATCCATAGACAATAACATTTACTGGCACGTAGCGGGGTTAAAAAACCTAGCGGGGCAAACATAATAAACATCTGACTGATGAAACGGTGCAGTCATTCAAGGGATCTACGGATACTGATCAATATTTTGAGTAATGATTTGATCGAAAGTTGATGCTGACTACTAACGCAGTCAAATGATTTTCAAAATATTTGTAGAACAATATCGTGCATTGACGTAAAACGAGTATGATAGCATTCCTCATCCCTCCTCCTCAGCCGCCTCCTCCTCCTCCTCCTCATAGATCTCCGTTATTAGACCACCTCTTAAACTCTATTATTTTTACCTAACATACCATGGTAGATAACCACATAGGGTGGGGGGGGGGGTGCACGCCGCTAATTTAAAACATAAAATACCAAACTTTTAGGGTTAAAATTTTCAAAACACCAACTAACAACCCATTCGTCAATATTCTAACGATGGACGCCATTGTCAATAACATTCTATTTTTACACCATATTCATTCCAAAATCACAAAATCTGCATAATTTTATTCCATCGGGTGGACGCCATTGTTTTTTTCTGGACGCCATTGTTCTCACAGACAATAACGTCCAGAAAACAGATTCTCAAAAAAAGTGTGGGCAGCTGGACGTCATTGTTTCCAAATGTGGGTGGCTGGACGTCATTGTTCCAGATCCTGGGGCACTGGATACCATTGTTCTCGAATGCTAGGGTGCTGGACACCATTGTTCTCGGACGCTGAGGTGCTGGACGCCATTGTTTAGACCTAATTCTTTTGTTCTAGAACAATAGCGTCCAGCCCTCTCCCCCCCACCCCCGTATCACTACTCGAGGATACTTGAATAGTTTAATATAAACCAATTATACCCCTAACACATACAAAATATTATTGTTGCGAGAGGAAAGTGCCACGTGTGGGTCTCTGTCACAGGAAAGTGCCTTCAACACCGAAGCGGAGGAAAATAGCTGGCAAAAAGGGTCACTCTTTTGTTCAAACAAAAAGCTATGTGAAGTGGTCAATCCTAGTGAAGCCATAATTAATGTGATGCACGCTGGTTTACGTGAAGACGGGTCAGATGATTTCCGAAGAATTCATAGGAGCAGGAAATTGATACGCTACACTTTAGTTATCACCGCTCAGAAACCCCAATAGCTTCTGATCCTGCCAATGTGTCGATTGGGAGTCCAGTTAATTATTATGCCATGCATCCGGAGGAAAGCAGAAAGATACAATCACTCAATATTAATAAGAGGCCCTAAGGTGATTAGCTAATTTTATACAATCTAGCCAGTGTGTGGTGTTACATATCCACTACAGCCAGAAAGAGGCGTACACAATGTGTCTGTTACGGAGAGATTGTCCCTAACTACTTTAAACCGATCCTATCGAGCTAGAATAGCCAGGTTTAGTCGGTCATATGTCAGGTTCGAGCATGGTGAGCATGATCAGTGACATCAGTGTAAAATTGATGCTGGGGATAGTAGTGATGCGGATATAATGTTGCTGTATAGTATTGCGTAGCGTACTGCGTCCCAGAGTTTTTATATATAAACAAAATAGAATAACTAGGATGGCTACTTGCCATATACATAACTAATTAATACAGTGCTGACAGTATATCAGCTTATAAGACCCTACGGTGCTTGTTAGTTGTAAGCACATGGAAATAAAGATAATATATGCAATATGAAACCGAAAATATAAAAATGTGGTCGTTAAGACCGGGTAGGTACCTATTGGTCATCAGTACCTATTATGGAAATAATGAATAGTACAATAGTATAGTTACTTGAGTACCTATTGGTTATCGGTACAGTTAGAGTTCATAAATCATGGAAATTGATACGCTACAGTTGAATAGCGCGAGATGGTACAATTCCGAATGCAGGGAAGATTTCCGCAAGCAGACTATTGATGCGCCTCACTCTCAAGACAGTGAAGAAGAACAGTTATAGAAAGGTGTGCATTAGACAGTCAGAATAACTGATACATAAATGTATACAGTATGTTGTAAAGTTTCCATCCGGCGATGGCAGTTTGAAAGTTGCCCTTAACATAGAGGGCTACAGTGGTAATTAAATATGCATGTACATTAACTGGGTACACGGTGTGGGATACGTCGCATAGCTCTTGCGACACACTGGGCAGAGTCCCACCAGACTGTGGTCTAAAAGTTAATTAACACACGACATGCTGCGCGGAAGCTTGATACCACTTTTCAGCATGGTCTGGAAGATCCGGCGAGTTATCCACCAAGAATTACCGCAACTCTACATTCTGCAGAATTACATCGGGCCCGCAAGGCTCATTCACAAGAAGCTCCACTGTGAGTGTTCTGGAAAAGGGAGTTCTTATATTAAATTAATTTGCCCTCGGATGGCTATCCGAGAGCTTCCAAAATTCATATCGTGGATGTCCAAGACTGCTCACCAGCGCAGGAGATCTCAATTCCGAAAGGCACTGCTGTGATATAGGCACCACCATCAGTCAGCTGTTCTCAAACGTCTAGCACTGTTCTGGTACAGAGTCTTGCTGTCATGGCGACGTCCACGCTGAAGTGCTCTTGATTCTCGATTTTTGCCTCCTTTTATACTACTCGTGACATCAGAGGCAGGATGCTCCAGCCAATCAGAGGGCGAGCAGTAGCCAATCAGTGTGCAGGTAGAAATGGTGACGTGGAGATCACGTGAACAGCGCATTCCCCATTCATTAATACATACATGCGATTACGACGTCCAAGCAATATTTTGAAAATAATCTAAGTGAGCCATTTAACGATAACTCGGCCATTTCTGGTCCGATTTTAAAACGGTAAAAGGTTCTGAAATCCTCTTTTGATTGCGGTCCTGAGTGGTACCAAGAACGACGAGAATAGTGTGATTTGAAGAAATCACCAGTACCAACTCCGTACACTATAAGTATACACTCTCTCCCAATACTGACATGTGTTGCCAGGGAAGCTCTGACGTGGGCGCATGGGAGCTACGCGTTCTTATGGACATAGCCATATTAACGAAACCGCTCTCATAGGGCTTTATACATGCGTACTATCCTACTCAGTGGGTGTGCTTGGAACGCACCCGGAGCAGTCGTCACATACCCAGCTTAGCCGGATGGTTGGTACCCATTTGGTCGATCCGTGCTACACCACCCCCTCCTAGCTTGACACCCGTGACAAGCAATCAACACTTCACGGATCGAAAGCATGAGAGCATGCTAAGCGAGAATGATAGACTTCTCGAGTAGGTGCATAGCTGAGAGGAGTAGTGACGCGAGAGATGCGTAGTTATCAGAGAAGAGCACATAGAGGTGCGAAAAAGTTTGGGAGGGGGGCATACTTTTAGTTTTGATTTTTTACCTGGAATTATTTTTCCAGCCCTTTTATTTTGTTGTTTGTTTTATTTCGTTATGCGTGCTTTTTAATCATTTTAATACCCTTATTTGGCTAAAACAATAGTCCGCATGGGCATTCTCTCGGTGATGGATAATTATATTTCTTATGAGAACGCCCAAGCTCCAACGTACCTGAATCAAATATAGTTATATAAAAATATATATAAGAAAGATACAGTTAATACAGTAATAATATCACAGTTTATATGAAACTACGTATGCAATCCGGATATATAAAGGGATGCATACAGCGCGGCCCGTTTTGGTGGGTGCGCACGGATGGCTCTCGCTATCCACAATCCGTCTCGATGTACTGACGTGAGAAGAGAAATAATAAGAAAAATAGCATTTTAATAAAGTAAAAAACTAGTTCATCAGGCAGCCCCAGCAATAGCTGGGACGGCATGACAGGAGTAAAGACATATTCGCTACGGCGTGGTGTGTACTTACATCGCACACGACGTGTTTACAATACAGGTATCCACAGTGATTATTTTTGTGAGATACAGCTATGCAAAAATTTTGCGCAGTTATGTAGGATGACTGTAGTCAGCCAAGGGACAGGATTTCAATTATAAAAACATTTATAATAAGAAGACAAATATTTCAAAAATAAAATAATAATGGTTCCATTTTCCGCACACCTATTCACACATTCTGTTGCATTTACGACAATAATGTCCACAAACGTCCGCGGAGAAATTTCCCCAGTGAGTCTGGGTTCCACGACTCGTACTAGACGGTTATGGTGGGTGGTCCCCCCGATGCCGATATCTCATTATCTATGTTGCCTAGGTCGGTGGTACTTAAGTTGGATGAAGCTGTAGATGTAGTCATGGATACACTGGTGGTGGAGGTGACGACGATGGGTATAGTTCTGACTGGTGGTGGTTCCGAGATTGCTGACATCACTGTTGCCGTGACGGTGGTGGTGGTGGTGGTGCTGGATGCAGGGTGGCTAAATGATGTTATGATGCTGTGCGTCGATGCTGCTGCAGTGATTGCGGATAACTTTCTTATTTTCACAGCCTTGATTAGCTTATTCATGGACATTCTGGGAACCGCTCGGATTTCAGGATGATCAGCCAGTCTGCACTTTCCTGAATATGGTCTGTCCGGCATAGTAGTCGTTCTAATGGCAGGATCTATGGGAAGGATGGTGCTGTGCGTGGATGTCGGTGTGCTGGTCTGTGGTGCGGTGGTGGTGATGATGGCTTCTGTGAGGCTTATCTCCTCGTCGATGACTAAACTTCACGGAGATATTGAACGGTCGGAAATGTTACTACCGATATTGGCTGGCCTATCATGGATGCGGATGCTGTGGTGGTGCTCAGTGCTGTCGGTGTTGTCACTGCGGGTACTGCTGGTGCGGAAACTACAGTTGGTGTAAATACTGATGCTGCAGGTGCCGCCGGTGCTGTTCTTGTGGGTGCTGCCGATGCTGTTGTGATGGGTGCTGGAGTGCCGGTGCTGGCTGGCTGTGTTGCAGATGCTGAAGGTCTAGATAATACGGAAAATCAGTTTGTCATCATTTGGTGCTTTTCGTTTTGGTAATTTTTCCCATTGGAATCACGATAAGTCTATTTTCCAAACGTGGAGCGAGGCTATCTATGTCCTCATTCTGTTCACCAGGTTTTAATGTCACAACTAACACACGCTGTTTAAAAGACAACGTGTTACACCGTACCGAGTAGCTGAATACAGGTATTTCAGTCCACACAGAATGCTCTCTGTAATAAATGGTCACGATTGACGTGAAGCTTCAAGTCCGAGTTCCTGGAAAACGCATGCTTGCACGGCTGTCCATTGTGTGATAAAGCTGTAAAACGGATACTTCTTTCCAAGGTGAGCAGGCGCTGATTCTTCCGAGCTGTCGGACAAGGCAAGATCTTCTGCAAGCGATATATTATTCCCACATGATGGTGTTTTGCGGAACTGCACTAACATAATATAAATAAACTTTCCTAATTCTTCATAACTTTCCTGGCCAATATAACATAAGATAATAGGGTAATAATAAGAAAACAGCAGAATTTGGTTTGCGACACGAAAGTCGCCTAATGCTCGATCTTCCCCAAAGTCAAGTTTGACGGGAAGTTGAAGTTTCAGTGCACGCTTTCCTCCTTTTATACTTTTTGGTCACAGGAGGGTGGGGGACCACACCCGAAAGTTTTAGGGTGAGTCGGATCTGCCAAATATGGAAATATTTAATTTTTATTCTCCTGGTGTCGGATCATATATTCCCCTCATAGGATGAAGGCAAATATAAATATAAGACGGAAGGACAGCCGCTTTCATCCCCACTCGGTGGCAAATCAGGTCTCCGATCAACATTAAAATCTGGAACTAGTTATTCCTGTGGAAGCTCACCTTTTAATTAGCATGAAGCGGTTTTTCAAGTTGGATGCTTATAAACTCACCTGCTCAAATTTCAGGCTGGAACACCCGATTGGGTGTAGGAGAGTATGATGATGTCAGCGGCTTTGGCCCCGACTCACCACCTCTCGCATCCTCCATCACGCTGTGGTAGATACGCGTAGGGCGGTTCTTTTGTTTATAGCGTTTGATCCAATTTACTGGAAATTAGAAGTGATGATCACGTGATTCTTGTTTTGAAAGCATGCGGTTGATCAGAAACTTAGGCAATCTGTATATGATGGTGGAGTTTTGATGCTATTGACTGTTCGTAGTTGATGCGAAAAATGGAAATATATGTTTTCATTTTTCTATTCCTCAGAACAGCGTCCCTTTATATGCGCGTGATCTTATACATGCGCCGCCTCTTGTGTGTAGTAAGTTTATTCCAGCCCATGTTGATTATTGGCTGGAATATGTAGGTAAGAGAATACATGAAATTTTCCACGATGTTATACTGTCTAAGTTTTGATGCTGCTTCATCAGCCCACGTGCTAATGATTTGTATGCGCAGTAGAACAGTCATGTTCTTAATCAAAATTAGAACAGTATAGCTGACTGTAATTTATTGTTTGGTCTAAACAGCTCCATGTTTTGCGGAAACCAAGTCTACTGACCCCGTGAAGCTGGACTGTGTTTTCCAGGTGAGTGGAGTGCCAAGCATCCTCCTTTGTGGGTAGGACTAGTCTGATCTCACCTAGACCAAACTTACCTATCACAGTACAGCTCGGAAAATGCGTTCTTCAGTTTTGCAATTCACACTACCGTCATATGGAGATTGTGAATACAGTAATCCTGAGTGTTTATGTCTCTGTCATGTTGGTGAATTTGATTGATATGCGTGGCTGCTTATCTGCAGATGATTCTTGCACTGTCGTGAAGTGTGACGTTTTTATAGCAGTGGGAGTGGTGTGTGTGTGTGTGTTACTGCGTGTCTGTGATGTCAACTTTATCGGACATGATGTATTTCGCTCTGTAATGGCCGAGTCTGAAGACGGTACATAGTTACTTTAGAGTGCAGATGACCATGAAGGGGGGGGGGGGGGGCTGTCGTACTTGAATCAGACCATTATCGATTGTCCATTCAGTAGTAAATGCCTACTTGATACCGACGACAGACTGCGGGCATCTTGCCCTCTTATTAATATTGACTGTTATTACGTGTGATAGTTTAGCAATTACGTACGATGTTTCGAGGGGGGGGGGGGAGTTGCGGATCCCCTGTAGCGCATACTGTAGATGGCGGCGGCGTTGTTCCTCCTTTCCATGTGATCAGTTTTCCGCATACCGGATAAGGGGTTGTTTGTGGAAAATGTTGACTCGTGTTGATGATGGTGGTGTTCTGTTGTAGGGATGTTTGGGTTGCTGTGTGATGCTGGTGTAATGCGATTTGGGCATATCCAGGTTTCCAAGCTTGGGAATGCTGAGTCTGTTGCTATTGCGGAAAAGTCTGGTTGCGGAAAGTGAGCATTCGTGCAGGATGGAATGTTGCGGAAAAGATGTCTCTACCTTTTTCGATTATAAAAGCTGGGTGCATGCTATCTATGTTGTTGATGATGTTGAATGTCCTCGGTATACGTCTATATAACTGGGTAGATATGTAATGTCCGCGCAATGATGAATTGACGTATCCAGCCTTGCAGGCAAGTGTGTTCTGTATGCTCATGGCTTTCTGTTTCTTGGTGCGATGTTCTGACTGCTCACGGCAGGGCGGGGGGGGGGAAGGGGCGGGGAGGGGGGGGGGGGTGCTTGGTAGGGCGGTTGTGGTCAGGGATGCCCTTTGGATGGGGAGGGTCATCTCTCATTACACGACGATTGACAGTCAATAGACGATGAGTGGAGTATGAAATGGACAGGACCGATGATGTCTGAACTTGGGGCATACACTAGAGACGCCAGTAGGAGTGGTGTGGTGGTGCTAACAGATGGGATGCACCTTGGTGTGGGGTGGCCCGACGGTTTTAGGTTTGGAGGGGTACACCAAGTTGTACGGTTTTGCTGTTCTTCAAAACAAGCCAAGGCCTCATCAAGCCTCTTCACTTGCTATTTATTACATTTCTACCCCACAGGAAGCATGGCCTGGGGCAGCCTCAGCTTCCGCTTGTGGTAACTCTATAATTGGGATAATAACATGAAGTTGGTGGGAGTGGGAAGAGGGTGGTGGAACAACATTTCCATCCTTCCCCTTGGACAGCACAAACGAGAAAGTCTTCAGATACGACTTCCCAGATCTTGTAGACCCGTTCTGAGGAGGGCGAGGATGAGCACGTGTCTCGTCATCATCCTCGGCATTTTTCATATGTTCACCGGGGTCCTGGCTTGGTGGGAGAGGGGTCGAACTGGCACTATGGTGCTAGGGACTAACGTCGGGAATACCTGTTTCCGTAAAGCCATCTGTCTGGGTACCAGTGTCACACAGTACGCCCAGTCCGAGCTCTTGTACTGGGTCATCACTGACATAAGGTTTAAGTCGATCGAAGTGGATGACTGAGATCAGGCCATCCGAGGTGCGGATACAGTAGGTTACATCCAACTTCTTACCTACTATCATCACATAGGGGTCTTTCCACTGGTAAGTCAGTTTACTCGACACGTTTGCAGAACGTCATGAATCATGAACCCAAACCATCTTTCCCACCTCATACGGGTCTCCATGCACTCGCGGGTCATGCCACGTTTTCTGACGCCAGTGTGCAGTGGATAATGTTGCTCTCACAACACAACGGCACATACAAAATATTATTGTTGCAAGAGGAAAGTGGCTCGCCTGGGCCTCCGTCACAAGAATATGCCTTCAACGGCGAAGCGGAGGAAAAGAGCTGGCAAAAAGTGCCACTCTTTTGTTCAAACAAAAAGCTATGTGAAGTGGTCAATCCTAGTGAAGCCATGATTAATGTGATGCACGCTGGTTTACATGAAGACAGGTCGGATGATTTCCGAAGAATTCATAGGTCACCGTCTTATGTAGGTCCAAGATACTGAATTGGTAGTTGCCGCTCTATTTATGCAGGCCTTCTGCTAAAATCTAACCTACCCTTTAGTTGTTAGATATGTTTCCAAGCTTTGGCCGCAAGTGGCAGGGATTCCTGCCTATTTTTAGACACATACATCTAACGCGAAGGTCGCCCCTCATAGCATCTTCCTCAGAAAGACAGCGTGCATACATGTTAATGGAGCGACAGCTCCTGAATCATATGACAATCCGTTCACCATGGCACCATAACCACATATAACGTCACTAGGACAATTTACACTTCACATAAGCAATTTAGAAAGCGCAATAGCATTTATGGTGGGGAGTAAGAGACAGATATCCATCGCCAGTAACCTTCCCATGAGGACATGGTGGGTTCTAAGACCTCACGCAGTTACTATACCAAGTTGAAGGGAGATCTGCGTCTCATCCGTCACTCGTGTGTTACGGAATTAGGGTTAAGTTCCAGAATGCCCAGGGATGCAATGCCGACTGATGTTACATAATATAATTTCTTTTCCCAGTGCTTCCTACATTGGTGGGGGAATCTAAACTAAATGGTATCGAAGATACTGGGGGAGTGTATGTAAATCTACACTAGTTATCACCGCTCAGAAACCCCAGTAGTTTCCCAGAGTCGGATCCTGCCAACGTGTCGATTGGGAGTCCAGACAATTAGTAATCCATACGGCTGGAGGAGCGCAGAAAGAGACGATCACTTGATATTAATAAGAGGCCCTAAGGTAATTGGCCAATTGTATACAATCTAGCTGGTGTGTGGTGTTACATATCCACTACAGCCGGAAAGCGGCGTACACAATGTGTCTCTTAAGGAGAGATTGTCCCGAACTACTTTATATCTATCCTATCGAGCTAAAATAGCCAGGTTTAGTCGGTCACATGTCAGATTCGAGCATGGTGAGCATGATCAGTGACCTCAGTGTAAAATTGATGCTGGGGGTAGTAGTGATGCGGATATAATGTTGCTGTATAGTATTGCCTAGCGCACTGCGTCCTAGAATTTTTTGTGTCGCGGATGTCCAAGACTGCTCACCAATGCAGGAGATCTCAATTTTGAAAGGCACTAATGTGATGCAGGTACCACCGTCAGTCAGCAGTTCTCCCACGTCTAGCACTGCGCTGGTCCAGCAGTCTTGCTGTTGTGTTGGCTTCCACGCCGAAGTGCTCTCGATTCTCGAGTTTTGGCTCCTTTTATACTACTCGTGACGTCAGAGGCAGGATGCTCCAGCCAATCAGAGGGCGAGCAGTAGCCAATCAGCGCGCAGCTAGAAATGGTGACGTAGAGATCATGTGAACAGCGCATTCCCCATTCATGTAATACATACACGCGATTACGACGTCAAACCAATATTTTGAAAATAATTTAACTGAGGCATTTAACGATAACTCGGACATTTCTGGTCCGATTTTAAAAAGGTAAAAAGTTCTGAAATCCTATTTTCATTCCAGTACTGATTAGTACCAAGAACGACGAGAATAATGTGATTTGAAGAAATCACCAGTACCAACTCCGTACACTATAAGCATACACTCTCTCCCAATACTGACATGTGTTGCCAGGGAAGCTCTGATGCGTGCGCATCCGCGCTATGCGTTCTTACGGACTTAGCCGTTTTAACAAAACCTCTCTCATCGGGCTTTATACACGTGTATTATCCTACTCAGGGGGCGTGCTTGGAATGCATCTGGAGCAGTCGTCCCATGCCCAGCTTAGCTGGGACGATTCGTACCCGTCCGGTCGATCCGTGCTACACCTTCCAACAACTCCTCTTGGCCAACACATCCTTCGATAACGTCTGCATTAGTTGCTGTCTGATAACATTCTACTTGCATGTTCTGAAGAATAACTATACACCACACCAAGCTGAGTACCTCAATTGGGTGTACACCGTCCTTAAGTAGATTTAGGTTCAGTGAGTACCTTACTGCTCTACTTCTGTCCTTACGACTCCTTGTCATGAAGTGGTTAAGTTTAACTGTCTGCGAGTTTAACCTATTAGTGTTTACATCATTTATGGTGTTGTTGACTAGAGCAATTTGCTTAGCTGCTAAACGGTCATCTGCATGAAATACCTCGGGGTGACCGTTAGCCCGATTCCAATTCTCAATTGAGAGTGGTGGGACTTCAATGATTTTGAGTATTACTTTATCACCGAAGGGTTTTACAATGTCAATAACACGTTGATATTGAGCACTCAGGTTATATGTAGTGGCACCACTCTCATTACGTAAGTGTATAAATCGCTCACTTTTAAAAGTTATATCGCAAGTTCCAGTCAACAGTCAGGTACAGTGCTATTTGCTTGTGGCGACAAAGTGCTAAAGCGACACATTTCTGAGTCAGATCGACCAGTGCCGAAGTTTGCCCCTCCTACCAAGCACCACAGTTCTAACTGGAATCTGAAATCAGTGGTATTATACCAAGCATTCCGCAGATTAAAACCTTTGTTGTCTGATACCAAGATTGGCACCTTGTGTGTTGAGGGAATCAATGTTTATGTATTTGGTTTAGTTTGCTCACACTCATGGGTAAGGAGTTCACTCCAGCTCCATCGATTATAATCAGATTAGCTGCTTCAGATACTTGAGTGTAAATTGTCGCTTAGCAACCGAGTCAACAAGTCACGAAAACTGGTTCCAATTAGATAGACTATACCATAATGATGGAATTTGCAGATTACAGTAATTAGCATGACCGATTAAACAACAAGGTGACTGGTCGTTTCGTAGAGCCGCCATTTCGTAGAAACCCATTTTGTAGACATGATTTTTTCGTAGACAAGCCCATTTCGTAGGCATGGTCATTTCGTAGAAATTGGATATTTCGTCGAAAGACATTTCGCAAAATAGTCTTTATTTTACGAAACATCTGGTCTGTGAAATACACTAAGAAAAGTGCTAACTCGTGGTTTTTTCGTGCGTTGGATCGGTTGACAACACTGTTGTGTCATACATGCTTGGAATGATCTGGGTTCGATCCCGCGTTCAGGCATGTGATCAACATGTAAAAACCTGCGCCATTCCATACGTTATTCACATAACACGTCCTTCGGAGGGGACATAAAGCCGTCGGTCCCGTCTCGTGTGGTGTCTGTGTCATGGAGGATGTAAAAGAACTCACTCTGAGTGTCAGCCCCTGTATCGGGAGCTCAGCTGTGAATACGCTCTGATAGTGTAAATAGTACTGTAAATAAGTTAAAATTCTATACTGTGTCTACGTCTAGGTCAACAGCTCAAGCGGCCAGTGGATCTACGTCTAGGTCAACAGCTCAAGCGGCCAGTGGCTCCATATCTGAACCTGTAAATAGCACACTGTATAGCACAGAATGGACCACACTGCGCGGCTAGGATATCGGCCCAATCTAAACGTAGAGCCGTAGCTTCGTGCTATGCCGAGAATACACCTCCAAGATAATGACCGGCCATTTTGTTGCGTCATCGCAATGAACGAACTATTTTTTTCAAAAATGGCGAGCTCATACACGGCAAAACGTGTACGCCTAGACACTATAAGATGCATTTTAGGCGGTTCTTGCCCCGATTTGTTGGACATAGCGCATACACTCGAATGGAGAATAACTTGTTAAATAGGAAACCGAACAGATTATTAATTTATAATACATGGGTGCTCTGAAATAGCGTTTTATGATACACGAATACTGGTGCCGACTGGTACTCCTTACGTATGGGAATGGGAACCTTGTGCTGCTCCTTCCATATTTCGTGCTACAGGTATAAAGCAATGCTGTAGCCATACTCGCGAATATATTGGTCCAAATCCGTTGCTGGGTGGGTTGATCCTGGATTTAATGAAATTATGGTAGCTGGAGTTGCGAGCACGAGTGAAATAGAGAGTGTGGGGGGGGGGGGGGAGAGGGCGGGCTGTGTGTTAAGTGTCTGGTCTACATTGAGCGCAGGCGGCATGCATTATTTTCCATTTAAGCGACCTTGAATAATTGAAAACTATTCCTCACCACCACCACCATACGCCAACCCTACTTACACAGGGTGGTGGCTGTAATGAACACGGGGTGGGGTCGTGGTGCACAACACAACTCTAACAATACATTGTATGCTTGATATTGAACGATTCTTAAATGTAGCAGAATGAATTATTTACACTTGATACAATGCATATATAAGCACTACATTCCACAATATTACTGCAGGAGTCCAACTTAACAATATTCACACCTGGAATCAAATCTAATTGTTTCCATTTTTGTTTAATATTTTGGTTGTATGTTATTCGACCAATCAAAATCATTTCAAAATTAAAACATTTCGAAACATTATAGTATTTGATCTGTATTTTGAAAGGGTTACTTAAAATCATATTCTACATTAGGGTTACCCCTTTCATCCTTATAGACCATACAATACAAATTATTTTTGCTTTAAGAAATATTTTGTTGAATATATTGAAACTAATTTGACTGGGAGTTACAATAGCTCACAGTCAAATTATTTTCAGAATATTCAACAGCTAGGATCTATAGTTGTCTTGTAATTGAGACATTGGAAACGCGAGGACGACCAAAATGGTTAGCATAATCTTTATAATCATTTTCAGATGTGAGTTTTCACCTGAAAACGGTACTCAACAAACAGCCTTTGAATCGTGTACCTACAATGTATGCTCAAGAAATTTTGACTGTTTAAGAGAACGACGAAGTTCTGTTAAATGGCATTTTAATTGTGCCTCGCAAGTCAGTTTGTTAGTCTGTCTGTCAATTTTTTTACATTTAGGACAGCTGCATATGTTGCAATTATAGTGTGGCGCACTTGTTTATATTGTCAACAGAAATCCTGGTCTGTGCTAAAGCTGCCCAGGCTCCTAGCCAGCAGGGCTATAGTAATAAGTAAATCCTGCGTTTTCCCGCTAATATATAATTTTGAAGTTCTTGAGTACAATGAAATGTTATCAGATATTCATAACCCTATAAGCATTGCTTTTAAAGCAAATATAGATTGTAAAATAACATGTTATGATGACATAAAGGTATTCCAATCAAAGCCAAGGTGGCATGATGATAAAGTCGGAGTCTTTTCAGCAAATATTGATCATATCGCTGTTGGCGCCATTCTCCATCGCCTTGACGCAAGCCAGAAATAGACGCGGCAAGTGTTAACAGCATTGTTTCAGAAATCACGTCACTACTGACTACAGCGGGCAGGGCGGCCGGGTGTGTGAATGATGGCGCCAGCAGAAGATATCGTCCTAGAACAAATAGTAAGCCCTGGTTTGGACAGGCTTGCAGAAGCAAAAGAAGGGAATTTTACAAAGCAAAGCGGGAATATCTAAAAACAAAACTGATATTAACGGGGAAAGAAAAAAAGAAGCTAGTAAAATTTACAAAAAAGACATAAACAGACAACATAAGTTATATTTTAATAAATTTGCGAACAAACTGCGTGATACTAGAATACACGACCCTAAAAGATTTTGGAAAATTATCAACAAACCTACAGCTGAAACGCAGGAAATTCCAACACAAGTCCAATTAGAGGATTTAGTTACACAGTTCAGCAAGCTAAACGAGGCACCTGATGGCGATGACCCTATAGACTTTCATCTATTAGCAACTCTAAATAGCACTGAATCGCTAAACAATCCGTTTACTGAAGAAGAAATTACAATTGCAATTAATCGACTGAAAAATAATAAAGCATGCGGTATAGATCAAATTATAAATGAATTCTTAAAGCATTCACGCGTATGTATGTTGCAAATTTACATAAAAGTTTTCAATATTATCTTAAAATCCGGTCACATCCCAGCAGAATGGGCGAAAGGCATTATATTGCCATTATATAAAAACAAGGGCTCATTATCGGATCCTGATAACTACAGGGAGATTACTCTTCTCAGTTGCTTCTGCAAGCTGTTCACCACTGTTATAAACAATCGACTAACTAAATATGTAGATGATATCCAGTTAATTGGAGAAGAGCAGGCGGGTTTTCGTGCTGGATATTCCACTTCCGATCACATTTTTGTATTAAAGGCTTTAATTGATTTATACCTATCGAAACGAAAGCGTCTATACTGTACTTCTGTAGACTATAAAAAGGCATTTGATACTGTAAACAGAACCTTCCTATGGATGAAGCTGTTGGACAATAATATTAATGGAAAACTGTTTTTACTAGTATATAACTTGTACAATCAAGCCAAATCATGTATCAGAAATCCTGGAAATAACAAATTATCTGATTTCTTTCGATGTGACACAGGTGTAAGACAAGGCGAAAACCTGTCTCTGCTACTTTTTTCCTTGTTCCTAAATGATTTAGAGAAAATGATCTCCACATCCTATAATCGCCTGCCCTATGTTTCCCAAGTATCCGATACTACATTACCGAACGATCCTGAATTCTATTTAAAGCTATTTATTCTCCTTTATGCGGACGACACGATCATAATGGCAGAAACGCCCCACGAGAATTGCAGAGCGCCTTATATGCTCTAAGTGAGTACTGCTATACCTGGAAATTGTCTGTAAATGTTTCAAAAAACCAAATGCATAATTTTTTCTAGGGGCAAGGTCCGAAAGGTGCCTAAATTCACACTTAGTAATGAGGATGTAGAGATCGTCTCTGAATACCTTTATTTGGGAGTTAAATTCGCTTATAACTGTAAATTTACCAGAGCTATTAAGCACTTATACGATAAGGCCAGCAGAGCAATTTTTGCCTTGCTCACAAAGGCTAAAGCTCTCCATTTACCAATTGACCTACAATTGAAACTTTTTGAACATATGATCACACCGATTTTAATATATGGTTCTGAAGTATGGGGTTTCGAGAATATCGCATTGATTGAAAAATTACATAAAAGATTTTGCAAAATTCTTCTAGGCGTAAAAAAGTCAACACATACGGCAATGGTCTATGGGGAGTTTGGACAATTGCCCCTCAGTATAAAAATTAATATAAGAATGATAACATACTGGGGGAAAATTGCTAGTGGAAATGACGGTAAAATAGCTACAAGACTGTATAAGCTATTGTATAATCTTTTCCGTAATGATACCTTTAAATGGCCCTGGATTAGTCATATAAAAACACTGCTGGATAATGCAGGTCTTTCATTTGTATGGTGTAGCCAAAATCCGGGTCAGTTAGACTGGCTAAAATTAAGCATAAAACAGCAGCTCTCCGACGAATATATCCAGAGCTGGAGAGGGGAAATTTTCCATAGCAGCACAGGTACCAGCTATAGGATTTTCAAGGAAAATTTCCAATTTGAAAATTATTTAATATCGCTACCTCAGAAATTCTCAAGATTACTTTGTAAATTCAGAATGAGTAACCACAGGCTACCTGTAGAACGCAGGAAATATGAAAATCCACTACCTCGAAACGAGCGAGTGTGCACAATATGTGCTCAGAACGTCCTAGGTGACGAACTTCACTATCTGTTTGAATGCCCAGCCCTTGATAGTGAAAGAAAAGAATATATCGATAAATATTATAGACTACGCTCAAATACCCTAAAGATGAACCAACTTGTCAATGTTCGGAACAGATCAAAATTAATATCACTCTGCAAATTTGTAGATGTTATTTTTAAACGAGTGAACTGTAAAAATAAATTATATACGTTCTCTCACCCTCCGCCCCCACCCCACCCAACTTCCCTCTCAACAAAATCGTAATCAGAGTGCCGAATCAAAAGTTATGTTTATGAATCGGTGGCACTGGCTGATTTGTTGGCAAAATTCGTCAGAGTAAAAGCGCAAATTCACTACAATCCATTGCAATACAAGTAACACAACAATTGCCAACCAATCGGGTGCGAAATCGACTAGTGGAAGCGAGGTCTTGGTCTCTCTTCTGTCAACCCAACCCTATAATGATCATGCGCCTGAGAAAACGGTATCTGCAATGGTCTTACGGGACGACGATTTGCACGCATGGAGGGGGATATTTTCTGGAAGCGTGTAACTGGAATGGCGGGTAACCGAACCGGCCATTCCGGTGGAGGTCTTTCGGAAGTGGTTTCCTCGTTGCGCGTATATGTACACAGGCTCAGCACAAATTCCCAAATTCTTGATAATAATAATAATAATAAAAATAATAATAATAATAATAATAATAATAATAAAAATAATAATAATATTAATAATAATAATAATAATAATAATAATAATAATAATAATAATAATAATAATAATAATAATAATAATAATAATCTTATGTAGGCCAAACCTCCATTTAGACAAGTACAATTTTGTACTTCTGTTGCCCCTTGTGCCACGTTGTGGCTTGGGTGTAAATAAGGAAATTGAAATTGAAATTGCCACCCTGACAATTATGAACTAGCCATTAGTTTGCAGATTCAATAAGTGTTTTAGCAATTACCTCGGAGAGATGTTACCATTCAATTTCCTTTTGAATGATAATTTGTGTAATTAATTTTAATTGTGCTAAATACTGCCCACTGTTAATGGCTAAGACAAAGCCAACTCTCAGAGACAGCAAGACTGTATGAACAAGAGGTCCAAGAAGGGCATGTGACGTTCACCTGAACCATTAGCTTTTGAACCATTTGCATGACATGGTGCATAATTTTACTACAGTAGGATCCTTCCAGTCAAATCTGGATAAAATCCGTCAAGTGGGTACTTAAGGACGAGATGCATTATAACAATATCCGTTAAATTTTCCATAAAGCTAGAATTTTCACCCAAACAAATTACCAAGCAGAATTCTGAATAGAAGTCCTGGAGCCCAGCATGCTAGAATCCTATAGCTTCCAAACGGTAATTCTAAGTAAATTTGGTTGAAATCTGTCAAGCGGATAGGGAGATGTGTGTTGACAATTTCCGGTATATCTTTCATAAAATCTAAGATTTTCACCCCAAAAATGATGAAGGAAAATTCTTAATAAAAATCCTGAAACCAGTCACATTATGGTGATTCTAACCAAACTTTGTTGAAATCTGTCAAGCGGCTATGGGGCGGGGTGGGGGAGATACATTTTGACAATTTCCCGTAAATCTTTCATAAAATCTAAGATTGTCATCAAAACAATTGACCAATCAAAACTCTGAATAAAGGTTCGAGAGCCTACAACAATAGGATGCTTTCAGTCAAGTTTTGTCAAAATCTGCTAAGTGATTTAGGTTTTAAAGCAAAGGTTGACGGATGGACGGCGGATAACAGATGGACGGTCGCCATGGCATAACCTCACTTGGCCATTCTCCATGGCATGTAAATAATAGATGAGTTCCCCCAATTGCCAAACAAACAATAATTTAAGGGTTGTCTCAGTGAGATGTCAAGATTGCATGCCTCAGTGAGATGTCTGATTGCACCAGTCTTCCACATGCCAGGCTATAGCTTACTGAGTATGGACAGACCATGAGAAATGATACTAGAATGACAAGAACTTTGCTCTTTTTCTGTAACGCATTTCTAATTAAGAATAAAACATTCACTATTACTGTGTTCAGAAATCTGCTTAAATCAGAAAAATGGTGTGTCTGGAAGTTGTTAGAAAGTTGTTAAATTTAACAAGAGCTCCGCAAACGGCGCATAATACCCCGCCATGATGACGAACCAATGAATGAGAGCTATCAGAAAATATTTATTTCTTCATCAGACCCATCAGACTAGTCATCCTCACGAAGTATCAAAGCGATCCGTTAAACGGTCAAGGAGGTATCGTCCGGAAACCAATTTTCAAGATGGCTGCCGCTGACTGGCGACCATATCGGATTTCGGATTATCGTGATATTTCGATAAGTTTCTTCACCAGACATATTCCAACGACCCTAGGAAGTGATCCGATAAACGGTAATGGAGATATCATCCAGAAACCAACTTTCACGATGACAACCCGTGGCTGGCGGCCAACTTGGAGTTTGGATCATCGTCAATTTCGATAGTTTTTTCTCCAGACCTAGTCCAACCACCCTATGAAGTTTCAAAGCGATCCGATAAATTGGAACAGTTATCATCCGGAAACCAATTTTCAAGATGGTGGCTGGTGGCTATCTTGAATTTCAGATCATTGTCAATTTCGATACCTTTCTTCCCCCAGATCTAATCCAATCACCCTATGAAGTTTCAAAGCGATCCGATAAACAGTAATGGAGTTATCATCTGGAAACCAATTTTCAAGGTGGCCTCCGGTGGCTGGCGGCCATCTTGGATTTCGGATCATTGTCAATCTCGATAGGTTTCTTCCCCAGAGGTAGTCGAACCACCCTATGAATTTCAATGCGATCCGATAAACAGTAATGGAGTTATCATCTGGAAACCAATTTTCAAGGTGGCCTCCGGTGGCTGGCGGCCATCTTGGATTTCGGATCATCATCGATTTCGACAGGTTTCTTCCCAAGACCTAGTCCAACCTAATAAAGTTTCAAAGCGATCCGATAAACGGTAACGGAGTTATCATCCGAAACAAATTTTCAAGATGGCCGCCAGTGGCTGGCGGCTATCTTGGAGTTCGATAAGTTTCTTCCCAAGACCCAGTCCAACCACCCTATGAAGTTTCAATGCAATTCTACAAATGGTAACCGAGTTATCATCCGGAAACCACTCTGCCGCCCGCACGCCCGGACGGCGCCATTACATAATACCCCGCAAAATTTTTGGGCGGGGTATAAAAATTAATCAGATTCAGTAGTTAGATCCAAGGCCAACCATGGCGTCTTAAAGATTACAGATCACTGCACACACAGCTAAATAATGCTTTGACCCGTGCAAATTAGTATTTTGGATAGTGAAGGTTCTTGAATGAAATCCACAAACTGGTCATAGCCCTGTGTACAAACTTTAGAGCATAATCTATAACAGGGATGGTACACCTTTCTGTGCTTGAAATTCCATGACTTCCATTACTTTTCAAGACCAAAATTAACAAATTCCACGACCTCCGAGAATTAATATATATAGATTTGTATAAAATTTATGATATAGCACCAAAAATAAAACCATAGTTATTCTGCAAAATGTCTGAATATTGCAACAACCAAGCCACGGCCTTGTTTTGATAAGCTGTTGCCGTAAGTTTTACTGCATAGAGATTAATTATCATGTTTATGCCAACAGATTTCTTTTTATTTCCCATGATTGCCATTTTCCATGACTTTTCCATGACCTATCATTAAAACACTGATTTTCCATTACTTTCTAGGTCTGGAATTGAAATTTTCAAATTCCATGACTTTCCAGGATTTCCATGATCAGTATGAACCTCGCTATAATTACCAATACACAGCATGAGAATGGATGGCCACCCATGTATGGGTACAATATTAAATCATGACCGAGTTGTTCAAAGCACATCCAACATTACTCTATTTTTCATCTTACATAATTCCAGCCATAGCATAATACATAATTAAAGCTTTTGGCTCAACCCATTTGTCATAGAAAATGTCAATTTACAGACAAAGAGGTGATTTTTGACAAGTTTACCACTGGAATGACTGGCGCAGTTATCGAGCCAGTCATTCCGGTAGTAAAATTTCAAAAATACCTTTGCCAGTCTTTGGTTTGCAAAATGAACATTTCGACGAGGTTTGTGAAATAACACTGTCGAAATGGACCATGAGTCAGAAATTCAGTATGGGTGCTAACGACCAGTAGTAATATGAGCTGTTGTATTGAGTTATAAATGTTATGAACCAAATTTAACTCGTTCTCAAGATTATTGATTACACTTGCCTAGTCGCCTTAGCATATCACCATACTATGCACCGTTTATAAAGGTCTGGCTAGCAACCGGAATGCACAATGTACAGCATGCTCTATGCTGAAATATACAATTATTTGGTATTGTCAACAGGATTGTATTTGCATATGTAAATGCTTCACTGGACACAGCAGCTGATCAAATGCCTGGTGATGGAACCATCTATGGTTGACATGTTGCCTGAAATATAAACAAAATATCATAGACTATTTCTGAAATTTTACCCCTGGAAAGACTGGCTCGGTTACCAAGCCAGTCATGTTAGTGGTACAATTTTCAAAAATAGTCTTCTAGGCCAACAAGTGCACATTTCTCAAACTCACTGTAAATGCTGGTTTTTGGTCAGTTTGATCATTAACCCTTTCACTGATAAATTCAATGTAGCACAAACAAATAGGAAATCTTTTGAATATTTAAAGATTAATATGACTGGAAGCCATTGCTGCCTTATGCAACAAATGCTTTCAGCCATATTAATTTCAAAATATTGAACAAAATATGTTACACATTACAAAGAATGTATTTGGACTTGTCGTTCAAAGGGTGAACCCTTTCACGGTGAAGCCGGCCACAACGAGACTCTGTGCATAGTGGTCTTGAGGAATGTCAGTTTGCAGGCCAAGAGAAGACTATTTTTGAAAATTGTACCACTGACATGACTGGCTTCGTAACCGAGGCAGTCATTCGAGTGGTAAAATTTCAAAAATATTTTTCTTGGCCAACAAATGCACATTTTCCAAACTTACACTACGTCTACAGTATGCTGTTTTTAGTCAGTTTAACCATTAACCCTTTCACCGATAAATTCAATGTATCCCAATCGTAAGGCAAACAAACTTGAAATCTTTGGAATATTTTAAAATTAATATGACTGGGAGGGTGTATGACGAAAATAACCGCCAGCTAAAATGACCGCGACCGGGACAAGAATGACCGCTATTATGGCGATAATGACCGCCACTGCGAATTTACATTTTGACTTCTATTATCTGTTATAATATAGTGTATATAAATATAATATGTTATTTTTGTAGGTGATCGTTGTCTCATTTTAATAATACCATAGATATAGATATTCATAGATCTAACTGTTGGATATAATAATGCCATAGATATAGATAGTCATAGATCTAACTGCTGGATATTTAAATAATATGACTCAAGTCAAACTAGTTTGTCAATATCCAGACTGGTTAACCTGCTATGATAACCACCTGTGTTAAGAGACCACCTGCGATAGGTGATCACTTTATGAGCATGCGTTTGATTTTTAATCTATTTTATTTATGTTTATATGTAAATGGTCATAGAATCTCCGTTTATTACTGGAATCATGCTAATAAGCAGGCTAGTTGGTTTCATCGAATATGCATACCTATATATGTATGCATATTGATTACTCACGACTCTCACCACGAGAAGGTCAGCCTGATTGAGAGCCAGGTTAGTATAAACACGTGAATGTGTATGCAAAATAGAAATGAGTGAACTCAATTAATGTTTCCCTGTAGGTGGGGCTTAGAATACACCTTCCGTATCCTCTGCGTGTCGTAAGAGGCGACTAAAGGAGGTAAGGGTGAGGTAACCCTGACAGAAACCTCGAGTGCTGAAGACGGAGGTTCCAGGCCGCACGGCGCACTCTAATAAACCATGGATCCACGCACTTAACGCTTATGATCGTGTCGATAGTCACTTACAGGACTGACGGTATGATCAGCGAACGAAAAGAAGAAGAAGAGATTAAGTATTATTATTATTATTATTATTATTATTATTATTATTATTATTATTATTATTATTATTATTATTATTAAATCTGACATTTAAAAATGTAAAAAGATTTGCCATTAATTTTACCATTATGTAGGCCTGAAATAGACATTTTTCGTGGAAAATGTAAGGCTTTGTATTTTTAATTATTAATTATTATTATTATTATTATTATTATTATTATTATTATTATTATTATTATTATTATTATTACAGCGGAAAAAAGTAATCATGATTGCCTGTTTACAAAACAAGAGAAAATGCTCTTCTAGTAAGTTATCTGCAACTGGACATTATCTACGCGGAAACGTCGTCATCGTGACTGACACGTGAACTGCTTCTAATGGCGTCGCGGCCAACAGAGATAAAGCTAATGATGAAACAGTTCCGGGTACTGATGATGGAGTAACTTGTTATTGACCAGCTGTCATGTTAAATTAAGATGTTAAAGAACGTTAAATGTGATCATGCAAAAAGGGATCATGCAAAAAGGGATCAAAATTCGTGCAACAAATTAACATTAAACATCATCCGCATCATCATCATCCACAACCGCCCCTGGTCTTGGAGCAGGGAAGATGAGGCGAGCACCCGCACACAGCAACGAACGTGGCGATCTCTGCAATTGACGGTACTCGTCCCAGTACTTATGCAGCTTTTCATTTACATCCTTCGCCTTATGTCGCTGCTGACGGGTGTAATCCCCACGGAGGAAGATGGACAAGCGCCAAGCTAACCAGTTCTGCTTCCTTATACAGAAGCTCGGTCAATAAGTAGAAGGGTAGATTGGCTGGAAAAAAATAAATAATAGAAAGACAGATATTCAGCGAGAGAGAGAGAGAGAGAGAGAGAGAGAGAGAGAGAGAGAGAGAGAGAGAGAGAGAGAGAGAGAGAGAGATGGAGGGGGAGAGCTGCCAGAGAGAGAGAGAGAGAGAGAGAGAGAGAGAGAGAGAGAGAGAGAGAGAGAGAGAGAGAGAGCGAGAGAGAGAGAGAGAGCGAGAGCGAGAGAGAGAGAGCTGCGAGGGTGGGGTGGGGGAGGGGTGGGGGGGGGGGACGAACCAAGTTTGAAAAGATAGGCTAATAGGGATTATAAGAGATAATAAATTAATCTTACCTGCAGCCTGCCATACATCGCATACCCAGTCAATAAAACCACGTCGACAAGCGGCACGGTACTCGTCCTGGGATAAGACTGTCCCACAAGTGCGATGCTGCCATTGCTGACATACATCGTGCTGAAGCGCCTGCTGACGACCACCGACTTCAGCTCCATAACGAACACAAGGAAAAGACATCTTTGAAGTTTGGTGAACAACGGTCGATAGATTTGTAAGATTTGTGATAATATTGCGAATGCAACAGAATAACAGGTTTGGAGAGATTCAATTTGCATCTTGGTTATATAGCTGTTGAGCTTGTGAAATTTACTCACATCGGCGTGCATGTTTTTCTAAGATTATATTCAGAATTCAATAAATATGTAAGATCTAAGAAGTAAATACCGATAAACAATAGTAGGATTACCATTGTAGATGCATACCGATAGTTAATCTTTGGCTTGTCCCGTCTTTCTCTTATAAATCAAAGGTCGGTGCGCTTATTATTGAGAAATTTAAAAAAACACCACTAAAGCTTACAGATTATGATCTAAGTCTGTTGAATATTTTGATAACTAATTCTGCTTCTGCTTCTGCTTATGATGAAGAAAATCATGAGCAATTATGATATATCTGAATTTAATAAATATTCTGTTGATAATTTTGAAACTAATTTGACAAAATAAGCTACATATTGCAAATAGTATACTTGGACTTGTCGTTGAAAGGGTTAACGCTTTCAGACCGACCGACCGACTGTTTAAGAGAAATATATAGGCATATGCTACACACTTACTGCTTCATCAGATATCTTGGCCTGGCATAACTGAATACGATATGACTATAGTATAATCATAGTGTTATCACTCGCTGTATTTTCGTCGACTATACTATCATCTGTGTCTGGGTTTAGGCTTAACTCGTGGACAAAACAGCTTCACGATACCCTTGGACAGATGTAGTAGTAAATGCCTCGGTCGATTTTCCCAATAAATCCACAGCAATACGCGTATATTTATGTTCAAAGCTCAGAGTCGTGAAAATATGTGCTTATCATGGGCGCAGCCATTTTGGATATAAGGCGAAAATATGGGGGACTATTTTCTCTATAATAACCGTCTATGGCGAAGGCTGCTGAGTCAACATCGGTGCCGTTTAGGTTAAATAATATTCTTTGTCATATACAGAGTTGATTTCTTCGCATTTTAACTGTCCTGGTATTTAAGAAAGCAAATCCCGAAATTATCGGGAAAATTACTACGCCAATGGCCGGTCATTATCCACGAGAGCTATCTCGCTCCCGTTGAGTGTAGGAGATCTCGCGAGAACACGAATGGATGTCGGCCTAGATGGTGCTCCTATCAAGAGGAGAATATCCGAATACAACAACAACAACAACAACAACAACAACAACAACAACAACAACAACAACAACAACAACAACAACAACAAGAAAATGTGCGATCCTAAATGACAAGTCTACGAAATAGTCGGAAATACTTGTTCTTGTTGTGCTCAATGAAAATTTATATAGATGATTTTCACTATCTTTAATGACCAATCACCATATTCGGGAACTTGTGATTATTTTGAAAATAATGTGATATAGGCAGTTTCAGCCCTCCCTACCCCACCAGTTAAATGTGTTTGAAAATATTCAACAGCTTTGATTTGCTGGAAATTCGGGTTTCAAAGTTTCAAATCAATTTCAACACGCATACAAAGTGGGCGGAGCATGGCTAGAAATGGATCCCTCTATTAAATGAATGAAGTGTGTTTTTATCGGACAAAGGCATACATACAAACAGTTGCTATACAGGCATGACAGTACAGCCCAGAAATAAGGTAAATTATTTCCAAAGCAAAAACAATGGTTAGTAAGAAATGCTCTGTTAAAAGTTTTGAAAATAATTGGATTGGAAGACATTTGTGCCTTAGCAGCAATGCCTTACAATCCAATAATTATGTTCAAAATATCAAACAGTACATTTTATTCACCTTTTTGAAAAAAGTTATATTATTTCGGAGCTATGTTGACTGTACTGTATTTGAATCCTAACCAGCTTTATCAAAAATTGCAAAATTTTGACAGATTCATCTGATGGACCTATAATTGTGGATATATTATTCATACATGTATATCATTCTGAAACACGTAATTTTCATCATTTACTGAATATGTCACGTTAATATTTTTTGTTATAAAGGAAGCTAATTCTTAATGGAGGAATCACGTTTTTTCTATGCCCTACCCATCTCTAGCTAAGGTCCACCCACCATTGGCCCGTGTTGGGATCAATCGATCCCTGCACTATCTGAATCACACTTTTCATAAAACTATATAGGCCTACAGATAAGTTGTTGAATATTTTGAAATTAATTTGACTGAGTGCAATTGCTGTATATAGCGCCAAGTCAAATTAGTTTCAAAATATTCAACAGCAAGTTTTTTGAATAGTAAAGACAAGATTCGTACCACAACGCTTAGTCCGTCATCAATTAAGCATTCGTGACGAACTTAGCGATGCCGTTTATGACATAATTGTTTTTATGACGTCATCCTACATGTAACGTTGTTGATTATGACGTCATATGAGTGATAGAAAAACTGGATTCTTCAATCGCTTTGCAGGATTACACCAAGAAGATTCATCTTGCTTGTTATCGTCGTATGTGTACGTACGTGAGCTTTGGGAAATTATTAGATGCTGCATTAATTTGATCTAAATTTATTGCCATCAATGTCCCATAAGACAGGTGGAAACATCACTGATTAAGTATTGATTCGAACATACGTGTTGTAAGTAGTCGAATTGTTTCTGATATGTACAACTGGCTGACTATGATGATGCCGTCGCCGATAACATGATGGTGAGGATCTTGCAGATGAATGATGATGGTGATCATGGTGGTGGTGATGATAAAACTGTCAAAATCAATAGCTTTTGGTGTTAATACCTTTTGGTTCTTTAACCCAACATGCGCTTTATGATTATTTACCTGGCTACAACGGATTGCATATGGATTATCAAGAGTGGTCGCTAAAGACAGACAGACATGCATGACAAATGATCAATATTAAACAGGCACAAGCACCAAGACTTTTCATTACGATTTAAGAACAAAAACAATGTTTTGGGCAGCAACCGCTTTTACTCCCCCTTTTAGTCAAATTATTCTCAAAATAATATCATACATCTAAGCGCTCTGTAATGTAAATTGCAATTATTCTAGCATATTGGTAGTCCAAACTATTTCCTCCTTAAAATGCGTTGATTGTGATAAGTGCAAGTGGTGGCTCTCAGGCCAGTCAATCTAGTTGTTGATTTTCAATAGTAGTTTTCTGTAAACACCATCAATGAACCTTGTGAGGGTCCCCTATGACCGCCATCAACAACCACCACGGTACCAAGAGCCCAGAAAATGAGCCAGAAATCCCCTAATGTCGCCGTCAAGCTTTCATTAAGAATGACTATCAATCAAACTTATGTGGTTCCCAAAGACCAGTCATAAAGAGCCACGAGCAGCCTTACTGAAAGTTGCTGCTGTATCGGTCACGTTATATTTTTGCAAGAACTGATATGTGATATATCAAATAAACTGAAATGGTAGGTCTATCCTTTTATATTTGGCCCCGACCACCACGACTTCATGAGCCACGATCACCATGACTTAATTAACAATCGGTCTTAGTGAAAGATTAATGGGTATTTTTACGTAAACTGTGCTGGTATCTGTAACAGCTTCCCTCATACAATATTTATATTTAAAGAACTGCAATCTTTGGTGGTCCCTATTGATATGCTTTAATAACCAAAATCAGATGTGCATAAAGCCATATTCTCATCTCATACAAGTATCTATTTAATTTGTATGTATGATTACTGTATTTTGCGGATGTAGTAGTAGAAACATCCTATAGCTGCAATCAGTCCTTCTTCGCTTTTGCCCACTGTGTCTTGTCCTCAGCCAAAATCCTTAGCTTCCTCAGGCCCATTCTTGACTTGAGTGTACCTACTCCTGCTTTCTTGAGGTCACCTCGCAGCACGCTTAGCAGATTTATGCAATGACGTCCTCTCCTGGCTCTGTATTTGCTGGCTCCGAGTAGGGCGAATTCCAAGGCTCTCTGCGCTGGTGTGTCTTCTGGCATCCTCAGCACATGGCCAAACATGGACCATCTTTGCTGGGCGACTTTTACAGACAACGGCGGCGTATTACACATCTTGTATAGTGCATCGTTGGAAATTATGCTCTCTGGCCATCGGTGTCCAGTGATGGTGCGTAGGTGTTTGCGGTGGCAGACGTCAAGTTTGTCTAGAGCTGCCTTTGGAGCTGCCCAGCTGTTATAGTTATACATCATCAAGGATACACAGGTTGCATTATATAAACGTAGTCTTTTCGCCAAGGGCATCTTTGATCTACGAATCCATAGCTTCCAGAAAGACTAGAAAGCTATGCTCCCCATGATGCAGCGTGCAAGAATGTCAGCAGTAGGCCTATTGCAAAGCAGTGACCGCAGGATTTTACTTTTCCTCCATGGTTAGCCGCCACTGAGTGGATCGTCATTTTCTTTAGTTTCATGCTTTGTAGATAGGTTTATATGGGTGAACTCTGTTTTGGATTCATTCATTAAGAGATTCTCAAATTTTAATTTGGAGGAGAGAAAATTTGAATGATTTTGGCGCAATAAAACAGCATGCCACTGCATTGTTAACACAAGATGGGTTATTTAGAGGATTAATAACAGGAAGCCAGCAGACAATCGTCGGATTATCCATATACATATACAATGGGCATTGCTTTAGCCAATCAGCTATCAGAAACGTTTCCAGCAAATCACAATGTACGTGAACCTGCTCGTCGTGCAGTGGGCGTATACTCACAATCAGTCTGTAAAAAATATTACGATCATTACTGACCTGAGTTTCTTAGATTCAAATTCTCTAAAATTTCTCAAAATTTCAGCTTTAGTTTCTATAGTAGAATTATAGCGAATCTCGACTCTTTACATTTAAATTAGTATATACATAGGAAGTACAAAATAGACATATAGATAAATAGATTAGGTCGATAGACTAGATATTAAACTACTATTTAGAACATATGCAGTCTTTAGGCCTAAAGCAAAATACACATAGGCGGCCATTCCTGTCACAGATATGCATACAGTAGCAGGCCAGGCTTTTTCACTGGCAGCCTTTATTGCCAAACACCATTTCGTAGACTAGTCCGAGTTCTCCGACTCTTTCAATTCTATGACATGGGAAAACTCTGAGGGACTATTCGTAGAAATGGTAATTTTGTAGACATTGGCGATGTCTACGAAATGACTATGTCTACGAAATGGCATATCGACGAAATTCCCATATCTACGAAATGACTTCTACTGAATGGTTTTTCTACGAAATGTCTGGAATTCGAAGGACTGTTTTAGCTACATTTATAAGTGCTGTCTAGGTTAAATATCTCTGACCCGTTGTGTTTATGCCAGTATTGGCCCTACAATGTACCGTACGGATACAGTTACAGTTACATTTGATGGACGAAGATATGCCTAGGCCAATTGAAATATACATTTACCCCCAAGAACCGATGTAATTGCTTCTTAAAATTGTTTGTGTTTTTTGCATTGACCACATGATCCGGTAGACTATTCAGATGACATAAAAACTCTTTGACTAAAGAAAGCTTGTCTCAATTGTGTTCTACACCTAGTTTTGAATAGGGTTTCTTTTAAATTTCCACGTATATGTGTTTTAACAGCAGCGGTAAAGAATTGGCCTGAGTTTTTATTTACCTTACCAGTTAGTATTTTATATGTCTCTATCACATCATCTCTTAATATACGCCGTTTAAGGGTCATAAGTCCTAATATACTTTAAAAAGCGATTTTTGTAACTTTGTTACGAAGCCCAACGACAGATTGTGTACATGTTCTTTGAATGTGTTCCATGTGTTCAATATCTTTGATACGGTATGGTGACCACGCCTGAATACAGTATTCCATGTGTGGCCTTACAAATGTTTATATAGTATAATAAATGATTCTCTGTCCAAATTCCTAAACCCTTTTTTGATATATCGCATTACTGTTAGGGCCTTATTTGCACCTTTGGCACATTGGTTGCTTGGTTTTAAATCAGTGTTGTTCCATACACCTAAGTCTTTCTCCCTTTGAACCGGTTCTAATTCTTTGGTTATATCATTACTATGCATATAATAAACATATTGATTGTTTTCATTCCCCAAGTGTATAACTGTGCACTTAGCAGTATTAAAAGCCAATAGCCAACCGTTTGCCCAGTTACAAAGGTTATCTAAGTCATACTGTAATTGCTGATTATCAGATGCATTGCATATTTCATTCCAAATGTTGCTGTCATCTGCAAAAAGCTTTATATTGCATTCTGTTTCGTCTAGGATATCCTTTACATAGACTAAAAAAAGAAATAGTCCAAGTACTGACCCTTGTGGAACCCCAATACTTATAGCAATAGATTCAGAGGCTTCCCCTAACACAGAGTTTCATATGTTTATTTTGTGAAGTCTTTGATCCACACTAAATTACTACGCCTAATACCATAGGCATGCAATTTGTTGATAAGTCTTTTATGGGGCAGACTATCAAAGGCCCTCTCATAATTTAGATAAATGTTATCTATGCAATGGCATTGGTCTATTCACTTAGTCCAATTTTCAAATGTCTTTAGTAAGTTGGTAAGACAACTTCCGTTTTTTTGTAAACCTGTGTTGAAGTGACGTAAACAGGTTATTTATGTAAAAGTTGTTCATCAATTTATCTCTAATGAGTGATTCCATTACTTTGCATATTATGCACGAGAGAGAAATCGGTATGTAAATTTCAGATAATCTTTTACTTCCTTTCTTTAAAATAGGTACAGCAACAGTGGTTTTGCAGCTGCTGGGTAGTTTTCCTTTTAATAGTGAGCACTTGATCAATATATGTATAGGTTTCGTGAGTTCGTGGATGCATTTTGTCGGGGCCCATGGCTTTATCTCCCTTTAGAAATCTTAGTTTGTTAATAATGTTGTTCTCTGTAAAGACTATTTTGTCAATTGTGTCCCCATTTGTTACCATATCTGGAAAATTTGGCAAGATATTATCTTCATCCTTTACAAATACAGAGTTAGAAAGTTTACAAAGAATCACTGCATTTTCAAGGTCATTGCTAGCGATGGTACCATCCTCTTTTTCTAGGTTACAGACAGTGATATTAACCTTTTGTGTATTACGAATGTAGCCATAAAACTTTTGGGATTTCCCTTAAAATCTTTAACGACACACTTTTCATATTTCCTGTGTGATGACTTACATAGCTGGCTTGTTAGATTACGTTGTCTGACATACACAGTATAGCCGTATGGCGAATTACTAGACCTATGTCTCTTCCAGAGATCATAATCTTCTTTCATCGCTTTTAATAATGATACAGCAGCTTTATTTACATGCGGAACATTTTATAGATTGGATGCAGTCAGGATTTTAAGAAGGCAGGATACATTCAACTCTAGTAGATGTAAATGAATGCATCTTGGATACAATAATTTGCCATTTGAATACACCATGTAAGAAAACAACACCAAACGTATACTTAATCAAACTAATGGGGAGAGGGACTTGGGGATCTGGATAATAACCAGTTTAAAGCCATCAACACAGTGCCTAAAAGCATCAAACAAAGCCATGTATGTTATGACATCTATTAAAAATGGCTTTAAACATCTTGACAAAGAAGCTTTTCTTATACTATATAAATAGAGAATCTGGAACGAGGTCACTTTTCATATCACTGTTATGGACCGAGCTGAAAATTTTCAATTTATAATTTTCAACGATGTTCATAATATTGATATGAAAAGTGACCGAGTTTGAGATTTTATTTATCATATAAACTGTAATTTTGAAATTTTTGCCAATAGTTGCTGATGTGCCTTTTATCTGATTTCTCATCATTGATTTTCGTGAAATCGATACCGCCGTTGTGATGCACCACTACTTGATAACAGATACTGAATGCGCAGCAAAATATAGTGCCAAACACAAAATCTGGTGATGTCAGCCGTAAACTACACTTTTCTTCTAAGACTATCGCAGAGCCATGGCCATCAATCGCTACTTCGCTGCCGACTGATAAACTGTCAAGCGATGACATTTTGCCATGACGTTTCATGAATGACAAATCGTAGTAAACAAATCTTAGTAAAACAGTGCCGCGTAGTAATCCCTATGCGTCACGCTCACATCAATCAATGTTTTAATTGGTCGATTTAAATGGGTTGCGCACCAAACAGCCAATGAAAATACTCCGTTGAATATGGCATGTGTGCTCATATCGAAAAATATGGAATGGGCTAGAAGGTTTGTTTATATGATAAATAAGCCATATGTACGTCCACATTTGGAATACTGTGTACAGGCTTGGTCCCCATACCATGGGATAGCCTGTGACGTCTCGGAAAGGGATGGGAAGGATCTGGCGGAAAAGATGATCCAACAAACTTGTATTGATTGTATGAGTAATAATGTCACAAGAGAATACATAAACAGTGATTGATTAAAACACAAAGATGTGTTCAAGTATTATCGAAAAACACTACATGGGTAAAATTCCGGAATGGACATTATCTCCTTGACATGAAGTGGATGTTTCCGACTATTGTTCATCATGATTAGTGAGTTTTGAGTAGTACATCCGGAGTCAAAATGATACCACCTCCCTCAACTGGCAGCCGTTCGGCGATCCGCGGCCCCCACTGCCCTCTCAATTCCTGGGGCATAGGAATTTGAGACATGTGATCATTTCTCCCGGACATCGCTGGACCCCACCTGTCCGGGAGAACCTCCTCAGGATACCGGCCAGTGGCCGGTCTCTCTATTCTGTGTAGGCTCACACAAACACGTAGTCTCTGCCAGAGTCGCATCGGCATGATGGGACCACCCATAGAGGCTTCCATCTACCTTGACAACGCTCACCTGGGAGGAGTCTAAAGTGGTTAGAATGTGAACCACGGCAGACTCTGGCAAGTTCACATGTTACGCAGAGAATCTGGTGCTGAGCAGGGGTCTCCAGCAGACA
The DNA here is from genome assembly GCA_034401795.1 of Chaetoderma sp. LZ-2023a. NCBI lineage: Eukaryota > Metazoa > Mollusca > Caudofoveata > Chaetodermatida > Chaetodermatidae > Chaetoderma > Chaetoderma sp. LZ-2023a. The sequence continues at coordinate 356,458 of JAVVLW010003263.1, read as the reverse complement.
ACCACGGCCTACCCTCTCCAGACCATAGAAGTGGCAGACAGACTCGATCTCTTTACGTGGGTGAAAGCGGTCGTAAATGTTTCTCCGCAAGGGGTCGACCCAAGGATTGTACTGGGGGCCATCCCGGAAGTGGGCCCACTTGGCATCCAATATCATGGCAGTCTCAGTGCCCTGTGCCACTGCTGTAGACGCCAGCACGAGCAGTATGATGAGAATCATGGCTATATATGAAGAGTTAAATTGAACAGAGTGAACCCCTCGAGAAATATCTATGCCAGATCAAGCCCTGCTCCATCCGGTTCGATAGTGATCTTCATCCCCTCAGGGGCAGGGGCTAGCTGCTTCACTCTGCCGCCGGCTAAGAAACGTAGCTCTAGGACTATATGAGTCGTTTGCGGGCTAGTGAGTCCCACTCGCTGAAGCAGTTTAACAGCACCCTTGGCTTTGGTGACATGTGACACACCATCTACCCATAGGGTGCCCTCCTGGAGGTTAACAGCTTCTTCATCGAATGGACGCCGCAGCAGGAGCTTTCCACCTGTAACCCTGATCCGGTGACCCACCCTCGTCAGGGAGACACCTTCTCCTATGTAGGTGAGGAAGGATGATCCCCGATTGTAGAGCTTTCGAACTTTCCCATCCCTTTTCACAACAGCGGAGAGGGGAGTAACCTCTATGCCAATGACTGCGAGAGGCCTATATATGGGCAACCATGGTTGCCAGTTACCCCCAGGTCCGGCGCGGTACCACACTTCTTTCTTCTCAAACAGGAACTGCAGGTTTTTTGCCAGGGTCAATAGCAGGCCATCACGGACCAACGGCAGGGCACCGCTCGAATGGGGTTTGACCAGGTGAAAGCTGAGGTCGCTATTTAGGGTGTTGATGTCTACCACCTCTGTATCCGAGAGCTCAATCAACGGCTCGAGGATGTACTTCCTCTTCAGGAAATCGTACCGAACCACGATCTTGTGGCCATCTATGTCGCGACCCAGGTGCCCTTTCGACACATCCTTGAGGTCTGTGAGCATCTCCACCCCATCACCACCAATGGGGTGGAGGGAGAATGCATTTGAGCTTGCTTCATACTGTAGGGCGAAGGACTTGCCATCACTCTCTTCTACCTTGGCAGCATCAACTGCGTACACATCTGCGAGGTCAGCAAGACCAGTCGAGTGAGCAATTATGGGTTCCATAGCATGTGATAAAAGGGGTTTAAACGAGACATATAACCATGCCGATTGTCCGACTGCTGCTCTCCGGTGGTGAGAACATAATCTCACCCTCTCTAGAGGGGAGACGGGTGGTACAGTACCGTGTAGAATGGGTCCTCTTCGAGGTGCCCCAGCGGGGCACACCATACACACACGCCGATGTGCTACATCAACCTGTGGGCAGTGCACACAGCAGCTCACTGGTAGAAGTCAGCCGGGACGTGATAGAGTATCTCCCAGGTGCCAACAGCAACCTATTGAAAGCTATCAGTCCTAGCCTGTTCACACCTGTAAATCACCTGTTTGACAGCCCCTCCATTAACATATACGCCAGCACGGATGGGATATCAGACACCCATTTAGAGTTTACACTCTTATTACTCATTGACCTGATGACAACATGCTATCATGCCAGCAATATCTGGCCTTGGCTGAGATGATGAACCCGATAGAGGATTGCCCCTTCATAACCCCTGCACAGATAAAGGGTTTAAACGAACAGATGCCTGCACAGCAACAGATCTGTCCACAAGAAGGAGAGTGCCTACAGCGGGAGAACTGGTATCAACAGAATGCGCGCAGGGCAAGGAGGGACTGGGAAAATTTCTGATACTGGCAGGCCCTTCAGGAGGAGAGTAAGCGGGATGCAGGAGTCTTGACAGACAACGATCGGCCAGATGTCTTCACATACGACGATGAGCCAGGTGTCTTCTTAGACGAGGATGAGCCAGAGGTCATACAGTGGGAAGAGGAGATGCGGAAGTGTAAGATCAAGAAAGCCATCCAGCAGCGGACCTACTATCTTGGTGATAAGGTAAAGTTCCAGATGTCATGTCTCAGAAAGCTACTGGCACCCGACATAGTGCTGGATGACCACGTTCTAAGAGACAGCTGTCTCAAGACCAAAAAGCTGGTATGGTTAGCCAGGCTCTCCAAAATGAACCCTTCTATGACCCGTTAAGCAGATTCTGCAGGTAATGCCAGTTTAAGCCTCCAGGTATACTATGGCAAAATCAGAGTGGCGGAAGCAACCAGAACTATACCCCTCCCTGACTGCTGATGAGGACGGTACCATCCATGGCTGGCGACTCCAGCAGATAGATACCATCAGGCAGAATCTCGTCCATGAGGCAGAAAAGTATGGCAGAACGCGCAGTCGATATAAGACAGCCTACAACGTCCTTGCGCGTACAACCACTGCTGCGGGTGTGATTGGAGCCAGTGCTGGTGTGGCAGCTGTGGCCACTCTCGCTACAGGGGTGGGTGCCCTCGTCGCCATCCCTCTGGGTGGCGTGACACTAGCCGCCACTGTCTTGGCCACGGGCTTGGGAGTGGGGCAGCGGCAGATCACAAGGAGGCTGGAGAAGCATGCTAAGTCCGTGACACCAGCACAGAGTATGCTACGGACTATCGACGAGTCTGTCAGCAGAGCTCTCGAGGATGGCCAGGTCACCGATGAAGAGTACCACCATATATTGAAGGTCCAAGCCCTGTACCGCACTGCAAATCCTAACGTGCGACAGCAATACCTCAAAGGCTCCAGTGGGCGGGTTGATATGGAGGAGTTAAAAAACGAGATGTTACGGCAAGGTCACCTCGCCAGTCTCTGGAGTTGAGACGAATACAAATAATGTGCTGTGGTAGCTTTAAGAACACCAGTATAGATGGCCTTCCCACTGAACCTCACGACAGTCAACCGGAGCCAACCGCCCCTCCTGTATACACCCTTGACTGGCCTGAGAGGCATACTGGATAATATACCAGAGCTAACACCTTTCTCTATCACAGTGGATGGATGGGCCCGAACCAGCTTCTCTGTCAACCCACGACCGCTGACGAACCACCCCATTACCATCAAGGATGCGAAGCAAGCTCATACTTGGATGGCTGCTCCAAGCCTTTCATACTGGAATCAGCAGCTGAACTTTGCCGTGTGGTGTGCCACGGCAGGCTGTGGAGTAAGTTCCACCCTGCTTCACTCCTATTCTGGCGCTCCTGAAGCTGTGCTCATCATCAGCTGTCTCAGATTCCACGTGTACTTCACTGTGCGATGAATCCTCCATGAGCTGGGTGCAAGCCTCCCTGAAATAAACGACGTCGACCCACAGCTCAACAGTCATAGCGTCTCAGCGGCCAGCAGACTACAGAGAGAGTTCAGAGCTCACCCAGACTATCAGTGGCATGGCGGTGACAACAGCGGTCTAGGGGTTATGTACGGTGACCCGAGACGTGACTACTCAGGATTCCCCTATCGAACATCCCGACTAGTAGGCCATTGGAAGACAGCGACATTCTCGTTCGATCCAGACTCCGATCCTGGAGCGATAGTGCAAAATATGCACATCACCGGAATCAGGCAGGCCTACCCAGATGTGTGGAAGTACTTGGTCCCACACACCACCTCAGGCCTCACACCAGCAGGGATCGTTCGGATCAACCAGTTCCTGGAAGCGCTGTGCTACTGCTTCCTTACAGCGCAGACCAAGCTGCGTCATTCCATAGATGGTGTCAGCGGAGCAGAGGTCCAGGCCATGTTCATCAGTCTCGTTGAGGATATTATCATCGTGGCAGATCCCAGCAGTCTTATTGCTAAGTTCCAGCAGGGGTTGCAGAAGGCAAACGTGACTTTGCTCTTTCACCACACCTACGTTTGATTCCGAACAACATGATCGTGAACATCGAGGACCTCCAAGTCAGGGGCTATAACAACATGATAGTCGAGGGGAGTTCCCCCGGTGTCCACTTCGGTTTCAACACGGATATCACCACACCTACACGTAATACAGGCCACACAGTCGTTCCGACCCTGACACTGCAGCCAGTTGACATGCCACTTCCCATGGCAGCGCCAACCCTGCCACTGCAGCCAGTCGACACGACACTGCTTCCCGTGGCAGCTCTACGAGTGGTGTCAGGCCTAGCTATCGTAGTGCTCGGGATCAGCCTACTCCGCCGCTAGCAAATCAGCTACACGACTATCCTGACTCTCGTCAGTAGCGGTGGGGACCACAGTGAGACACTGAGCCAGCTTGGCATGCCCTACAGCCCCTATACACGCTGCCAACATGCACATCCAAGGGCTGGAGGGTTCCACAGCGCATCCTTTTTCCAGCTTGTAGTATCGCAAAGCCTTGGTCAGCTCTGAGTCAGGTGAGGCCATGGAGATCTGCAACCGCTGGAACACATCTGACAGATACTACCGATCCTTGTAGAAACCTTTAGTTTGCAGGAGCTGCTCGACGATACTCCCACCCATGATAAGATATTCAAGGAAGCAGATCTGCCCCTTACCAAATCCTAGATAGAGCTTCACAGCTGTCAGATCCTCTGTCAGCTCAGCACCAGAGAGCTGAGCGAGCTCATCTGGCGTCTTCCTCTTGTAGGCCTTCAGCTCCCTCTGGAAGACCTCATATTACTTCTCGCATAGCGCGGACATGTTTAAGATGACTCTACAGAGAGATGAATATTCCTGAGTACCAACCCGGACACCTGGCAGATGCAGACTGGGAAGATCGTATTAGCTCACTCGACAGGGAACACAGGCGTTTAACTGCGTTGTATACTCAGGGTGTAAACAATGACATCAACGGTACAGATCGTGAAGCAACTGCCCGAGAGCCAGGTGACTCTTCAGAAGGTGGAGAACCTGCTGCGAACCAAGACACAGAAGTTACTGACACAGGCTAAACCTCTGGCAGTCCATATCGCCAGTAACGTGGCAGCGAATGTGGCTGTGGTGAAGATGACAGGGGGAAATGAGGTTCTTCCTGCCGCCACTGCAGCTGTCCTCGCTACCGTGGTGAGTGGGGTGGCCGGCCACAGTCTCGAAATAACTCACCCCACCCCAAAGATCGCCCTCAGTGATGCCGTCTACACTGCCGCCGCCAGGATCATGGGTGAACGTGTTACACTAATGGAGGCCACGGTTCTAGGGCTAGCAATGAGTGCAATGACTGAGATCATCGTCGCCTACGTTTAGATACTCTGAATAGTGAGAGATGGATGACGAGACCCCTGCAGCATATGAGGCATGGCGTGCCGGAGGGTGGTGTGTAGCCCATAGTCAAGCACGCGGCCTGAGGATTGCCAATGCCCAGGAATGGTGGACCGCCCACAAGGTTTGCCCCTGCAGAGAGGGCCAGTACCCTGAGCACTGCTACCTATTCCCTTGGCCGACAGCGTGGGCCTCGTATGCCCAACTATTTTACTGGGGGTATGACTAGTAGGTTTAAGGCATCTGTATATGACTATGACTCTGTCACTCACAGACCTAGAAAGCAAAGAGCTAGGCGATCTTGCTCACTTGGGCGAGGCACGCCTCGGTTCAGAGGACACTGTTGCCCCTATATCCTTCCTAGACTTCGATGAGAAGGGAGACCCACGGGAGATCCGAGGTACCATCCCAGCCCGAGATCTCGTCAGGAATACTGACACGGTAGGACAATCGGCCATTAACAAGGCCAAGACTGTATACAAGGGGATGGGCATCAAGGACAGGGCAACGATGCGAGGTATGCTCAGAGTCGACGAGGCTGGTGCCATCAAGGTTATGGCTGAGTCCTATGCACAAGACCTGGTTAAGGATCTCCTGAAACCACGGAGCTCTTTCCAACACGATGGAGAGAATCTCAGGGTAGGCACCATCGGCCTGAGCAATATCACGGTCGATGGCAAAAAATGTGCTACCGACAGCTTCCAGCTACCAGAGGTGAAGAAGTCAGGGTTCTTTGGTTTGCCGTTTAAGCTCACATAATAGTCATGGCTTCCCGTGCATGTATCGTACAGCTACTGGATGTGCTAGACACTGGGTGCTGACACAGGCCCTCTACGCTATCTTCTCAGCTGCTGCTGGGATTTCGTGCTTGACGCCTCCATCGCATCCTTCCTATCCACCGGAGGTACAATGCTACCCACACAGCAGGCGCAAAAGCTGGTGCAGCAAGTACTGCCGTATCTCCCAGATATAGACGAGCCTACTGCCGACCAAGTGCTCACCATCCTTCGCGCACATGTCTGTACCATTCGACAGTAGGCCGGGCGATGCTGGCCAGGTGGTGCTGATCATTGCCCCGTCAGGCCACGGGAAAAACATCTTGCTGCGGGCTCTCCTGGCCGAACATCTACACTCTCAATACATCCTTCTGCTGTCTGACTCCGCTGCTGAGGCGGTTGACAGTAATGATCAATGGTACAATGGTCCAATCACCAAGACGCAGAACCTGTAAGCCCTGATTGAGAAGCTACTGGCAGCCTGACTGACAGAACCACTTGTTCTAGTTATCGATGACCCTGCAATGGACCAGAAGACAGTCACCTACCTCAGCAACATCACCAGGCGCATCCGGCACACAAAGATAACTGTCTTCATCCTCTTTCAGAAGTACACCCGCGAAATCTCACCAGACATCCGCCACAATGCCCGGTTGCTATGCTTCAGCTCCAAGTGTGGACGTGCCCTGCTCAAGACCACATACGACAGCCTAACCCTCAAGGAGCCCAAAAGGGACTTTATCGCAGGTGTACAGAGGGCAGCTGAGCTGTACCGCTTTATCTTCAGCAACAAGGAGACAGGTGAGCTGTCACACTTCAAGCCCTCTCTGGAAAAGGCGCAGATCTTCGCCTACAAGCTGAATCCAGCCAGGAAACTAGCCTGCTCTACGCGTCATCGCTGACAGACTGTCAGCCACAACTTTTTTCGTTCAGGCTGAGGAACTTCGTACGCTACGTCATCAGAAGCTTGAGGAACTTCGTCAGAAGCCTGGAGGAACTTCCTTAGAAGCTTGAGGAACTTCGTCAGAAGCTTGAGGACCTTCATCAGAAGCTTGAGGAACTTCGTCAGAAGCTTGAGGAACTTCGTCAGTTTCGTCAGAAGCCTGTTGCTGAAACTCTATCCACTGAGGGTCAGATGGTAGGACTCGCTTCTTCTGGAACTTCTCATTGAAGACCCACTTTTTTCCATGCACGATGAGCATCTGACTTGCGAGCGGTTTTGATGAGGTAGTCCTGGTAGTAATCTGGGAATTTCAGAAATGCTGACAGATTCCTGTCCAATCTCATACGCCCTCCTTCATTAAAGATATGCTCAACAGCCTCCTTGCGGCCAACAGTGAACCCCTCCTGAGTACCTTTTGCACGACCAGTGTCATGGCTCTCCGCTACACAGGCACTGACCTCCTCCCTGAAGTAGTTATTTGCTCCAGACTGGAGGCTATCCAGCATCTCCCACTCTTCCTGGCTATGAAGGCTAACTACGCCAGCCCACTTCCCGACCGTTAGTAGATCTTTTGGGGTCGTCCCTCGCCTTTTGGAGAGCGAGAATAACAGGACTGTTGGTTTGGCCCACAGGTAGGTTTAGTGCCCTACCCTGGATGCTGTCAAACTTCCGGTAGAGTATCCGAGTCAGGAGTTCTTTTGTACTACGACTTGGCGCTCCTTCGTCTATGGCGACCAGTATCTCCGCATCCGTCGGCGGGGTAACCGTGACTCGCTCGTGGATAATGTTGATGTCACGAAGCAGGCCTCGGACCCAGTCACAGTGGGACAGTGCACGCCGTGGCTGTCGTGCCGAATTGTCCTGCTGCCTATAGATAATCTGCTGGAGAACTTTACCAAACATGGCAGCCGTTTAACCCCTCTATATACCCAGACCTTAAACATGCTGCAGTATGTGCAACATCCGGATGGGGCCGTTGAACCTGCGACATCGCACCGCACTGATCCTCGGAAGGACTGCCTGATGGTCATTCGACCCAGTATACACGATGAGAACCCGTTATCCGCTGCTGGGAAGTACATTGACTTTGCAATCTCGGCACAGATCCACGAGATCAAGAGCATGACACTCGAGTTCAAGCTTCAGAGCACAATAGCACAGACGGTAGAGCGCCCGCAGGTTCTGAACAGGTAGGAGATCATGCAGAGCAACAGCACTGTGGACACCACCTATGTGAACGATGAGTACCGAGTCATAGGTCCACTGGCTCGTAAACCAGCCTTCTATGCGAGGGGAAAGGGGTACTATGCTGGGGGGTGCAATGAGGGGTTCACAGAATTCGAACTAGAGGCAGGTGTCGAGAAGCCTGTGGCAGTTCCACTCTTTACCCTCCTCGAGAACACACATGTGAATCCGGCTGCCATGCAGGATAGGCTGTTCCTCCGGGTGTACACTGAGCAGCTCGCAGATGCATCGATGAATGCTCCAAGACTTCATGTCTGGCATGACGAGAATGACCAAACAGCGGATCGTGCATGTGGAGCGAGAACACCAGCAGGTCCAAGCCACAGCTAATCAACGGGTAGAGCTGACCTTGCATCGTGGTGCATCGGACTGTGTCACTGTTGCGGTCCCGGTTCAGAAGGGAGGAGTCATCCAGGAGGTGGATAAGCTAGACGACTTCAAGCTTGTGGTTGCTGGGACCAATGTTCTTGGTGAGGTACGCGGGCTGGCTGACTGCCAACTCTACAGACAGAAAACTAAGTCATATGCACTTCTGCGACTAACCAGTGGAAGCGATGACCTCGAGTCAGCACTCAAGGGCCGTCAGCACCTCTGGGGAAGGAACATCCCACCTAATCAGGGCAACCGGCTCAGCTTCAACATCGGAAACCTCATAGCTGGGACTCGCTCATTAGGTGTGATGGTACTTTACTTTAGCTATGCTAAGGTATGCCTGTCGAACACATCAGGTATTCAGCTTGAGCGTGCGTAGAGCACGACCCCTGTCGTCACCGCTGCAGCTGCCACCACTACTATAAGCTCTGCTGTCTTCTAACCTGTCGATGCTTCATAGTCGAGCGTTGGCTCAGATACATGCTCGTAGTACTCATCGAGACTCTCATCTGCCTCTTTGAGGCTCTGGTTGGCCTGAGCTCGAAGTTGTCGTCGGCGTGCCTCCTCTGGTGCATCCGCTCGAGTGCTTTGCTGTATTCAAACTTCTCCTTAGACAGCTTCTCCATCGCCTAGTTATGACCCTCACGCTCGACCTCTGCCGCCTTCTTGTCAGCGAAGCTGAGTCCCCAGTTCACTAAGGCAAACATGCCCGCATTCAAGATTGCGGATGCCATGCTATAGTCCACAGTTTAAAGCTACTATATAGCTGTCCCAAGCGACGGATATGTATGAACTAGAGGCTTATGAAGATCCAGTCGAGGATATAGATGACGAGGACCATGTGGAGGACTATGATGAGGAGGAGGATGCAGACGACTACGATGTAGCGGAGACCACGGGTGAGTATGATGATGTAGAGCCTGAATCCCGCAAGCTAATAGATAAAGCGAAAGGAATCTATCGCACTTACATAAAAGGTTCTATCGGTCCGCTGGCAGCAGTTGAGGCTCTGATCGCTCTGTTCACAATGAAGGTGGGCGAGATGGTCCGCAAGATCTCCAACAATGCTCTCCATGGTGTGGAGAAGATTTCTGAAGCCATACCAGCCATCGCCTCAGGAGTATGTACGTTCTTCGGAGTCGCAGGCCCTTGGCTACCGTACATTGCCATAGCACTCGAGGCCATCTGGGCCGCCGAACATTTAAACCATACTATATAAGGATGTCTCTGTATGACCTGGTCAAGACACTTAACTTCCGAGGGTTAGTCGATAAGCTTCCATTCAGCGAGGATCCAGCAGAGACTAGACGCCGGTGTACGGAGATGTGTTTGAGGAGGCCTTCAGTGATAGTCGAATGCATAACGGCCGTCTGTTCGTCTGTGTAGAGTTCGCCCAGGCTGTGCGTGACAGGACGGGAGTGGACGTCAGTGATACCCTCACCCAGACCGTGCATGACAGGATGGGAGTGGACGTCAGTGATGGAATCCAGCTTTCTTGAGTTACTCTACTATCAGCCTGGTGGATATTACCGTGCGCCCCACCAACTACTCGAGTCTGTACGTCGCAAGGGCCACATCTTCACATTGGAGACAGTTAGCCAGTGGCTCAGCCACCAGGCCATGTGGCAGATATACAGACCTCGTCCATGGCACATCAGGCATGCCCATTTCGATGAAACTGTCCCGAATAGAGTTCACCAGATGTTCTATTCCTTCCACATGACTCGGTTGGTCGTAAGACCTACAGTATGCCCTCACCATCGTCGATGTCGCCAGCAGGTACAAGGCTGCAGCACCGCTCACAGACAAGTCAGCTGGCCAGGTGGCCCAGGCATTCTAGGGTGTCTACGAGGATCCGGAAAAAACCCTCCAGTGGCCGGAATTGTTGCAGGTGAATGAGGGTAACGAGTTCAAAGGCGAGACTGCGGCCCTCACGCGGAAACATGGTGTGGCCATTAGACGAGGTGAAGTTGGTCACCACCGTGCCCAGGAAATCGTCGAGCGGTGGAATCGGACACTGGCAGAGAGACTGTTCCCACACCAATACGCCCAGGAAATGGCACAGGCTGGAGAGCGGTCCAGGGTGTGGGTGAAAGGTTTGCCATGGGTGGTAGAGCGATCCAATACTGAGGTAACTCGGTTAACTGGTAAGAAGCCAGTAGAGGCTATCCAACGATCCTCTGTTGCCCAACCTTCCGGAGGAGCGGACAAGGAACAGGTGTGCCTTCCATCTTATGCTCTGGTTCGGTACCTGTATTAACCTGGTGAGTTGGAAGGTGGGCGACGACGTGTAACAGATCCTAACTGGTCGCTAGATGTACACAGACTTGACAGGTATGTCGAGATGGAGGGGCAGCCTACGCTGTACTATCTGGCACGCTCAGAGAGCTGTCCCAAACGTCCATTTGTTCGGGAGGAGCTTCAGGTCGTCCCTCCAGACACACAGCTACCACCGTCGCCAGGTGTCTAAGCCTGAGGGATATGGTACTCTATTGGCTCGGTATGGACACCATCTGGCAACACATGCCGCTTATCATAGTAGGCTGAGAGACCAAGTTTTTCCTGTTCATACGTCACCATGCCCTGGTTGCGCATGCATAGGGCTCGGTTTGTACCTCTGTCCTCACTACCGTTTAGAGCACTGAAGACCCTCTGCCAAGAGACATCGTTCTGACGCTTAGACATACCTTTGGCTGAGCATTTCACCTTCCCAGCGAGGCTCTCCACGTAGTAGCACTTGGAACAGAGAGCGATACCACGGTTGCCTTCGAACTCGAGCTTGAACAGTCCCGGAGTCCATCCAGACCACTTGCCCCAAGCTAGCCACTCCCGCTTATGAGCCTCATACTCTGCTCGCATCTCAGGGCGAATGACTTCGTCGAGGCTGGAGGCAGCTATTGCGATGTACGCAGAGTCTGTGTCCATCTGGAGGTACTCGAAGCTGTCACGAGGCACATAGTGATCCAGGAAGTCGTAGTAGAACTCCAGCATCCTCAGCTTCGCGAGCTCGTATACGGCTATCCCCACCTGGAAGGGGCGACGAATGATGATTTTGGCCTTGCGACTCTGGAGCTCGTAGGACTCGCCGATCTCCTCGAGATCCTCGAACCATGCACTGCGGCGGGCTCTATCTACTGCTCGTTCATCCTTGGTGAAGGTCCTGTTGCTGTGACGCTCTAAAGCCTCGATGAGCTTGCCATAAGCACTGTTGCCTGGTAGCTTGAATAGATCTGCCAAGAGCCATTTGCTCTTATCAACATCTCCTGTACAATGAGCATTGGTAACATTGTTCACAAACCACTCAAAGGGTCTCTGCGGCTTGTAGTCTCTTGTCCGGTAGACAGCTGTAATCTCTAGCCCATGGGCGAGGTACCACTTGAGTGACGGTACATACAAGAGCTTCCTCTTGGCTGAGAGTGCTCAGACTGTGGGACGTTTCCTACCTGTTTTCTATAGGTGTGTGAGCATCTCAACAGATACTGCCTCAGCTGGAATCTCTCTGTTGTAGAAAAGAGGTGGCATTTCCCCGAACTTCGCCCACAGTGCCTTAGGAACCTCTATGTCCACTTCGGCGAAACCGAACCAGTGCTCATGCGTGTCACACCTGCCTCGTGGTATCTGGTGAACACGATGCTGGGCCCTCCAACAACCACGACCTTCAGCATCTCGTAGGCCTCCTTGCCCGGAGAGTAGAGGATAACATCCGGCATGTGCTGAGCAGTTCCACGTAGGAGGTACTGCAGTGACACCCCTGGGAGAGACACCGCATCTTTGAGGATGTCTATTTCTCGTTCTGTGTAGAACTCCCGCATCCACTCTAGGGCTTCGATGAATGGACTGACATCCAGGTTGTTGTAGTATCGCAACCAGTCAGCGAACATCCGCATTCCATGCTCGCTGAATGTCTGTTTGCACTGTTTCCACTCCGATAGCTTCAGGAGGTAGCCACCCTTGAGCTTAGACCACCATGCTGGGTAGTCGGGGAGTCCGGGATAATTAAGCCTCTCGGGTGTGTCGAACCATTCATACGGGAGCCAGCTCTATTGCTGTGTACACCCATAGGCTTTGATCCATGCCTCGTAGGAGACTCCTGGGCCTCGGTAGTTCAGCACATCAAGAAACCGTAGCTCAGGTGCTATGAGGAACATGGTCTGACTAGCCTTCTTGGCGACTTTCACTGTACCTGTACTGCCAGTCAGCTCATGGACAAAGTATTTCTTGATGAGGTTCAGGTCATACCACCCAGAGTTGAACCCCAGTACCGGCACTTGGTCACACCACCCGTTGATCAGTCGCTGCTGTCGCTTTGGGAGCTTGTCCAGGTCTGTCGGTATGTACTGTGCCATAACCATTTTCTGGATTAGAGATGCTCGCCGTTGGATCACCAGCATGAACTCTCTGATCAGTTCTTTGGGGTCAGGATTGCAGAGGTAAGTGGGCTCACTGGTGGAGCCTTCGAAGGAGCAGCCGACTGATACAGAGATCGGTATGTGGGTACTCTCAATCGTGAGAGTCTCCGTAGGATGAGTCTTGGCACCATCTGGGAGTGCCTCAATGTCATAGACGATGAAGTGCGGGTATGAGACGGTCCGAACTCGTTTAGGGACGCTTGGACAGCATTTTATACCCACTGTACCACAAGCATGCATCCAGACGCTCTCAGCTTCCCCTCTCTCAGGACTTTCTTGCGGTATCTTTGTTCGGCATCCTCACCTCGCTGGTGTTGTGGACACCCGCGCCAGTGACAGCCATGGAACTGGTAAATGGTGTTGGTGGTCGGATCATAACCATCCACAGGACCACCCTCGATCCAACGCTCGCCACCATGCCGACACGCTACATGGTGTATGTGTATGCCTCTGTTTCTCGACCCAACGAGTAGCCGCTGAACTGGATGGTTGGGGCGGATAGAAGGCGTTCTCATACGCAGACTGTGGCGCCTCAACCTTCTCGCCAGGACACACGATTTTTGCTTTGCCGCCTGTACAATGGTCAGCATGACGCTGAAGATTCGGGGCCTTGTGAACCTCTGCTGACAGTGACTGCAGACTAGTGTGTGGGCCAGCTTGGAGATGTTCTTGATGTGGAAGGCGTGGTGGTCGTACCCTCCGATGGTCATAGTGTCACGGTAGTGGGCCGTTTGCCTGATCAGGTGCCAGTTGCCCTCTTCAGTTGGTTCATACACGCGAATCCCGATCTTCGCGAAGAACTCTACCTTATCCAACTGATCCATAGAGGTTTTTGGAACATCAGGCATAGGTGTACCGGCGCTTTAGAACTGTCTAGCGAGCTCTCGTGCAGGAGCAGTACTTCTATCAGGTCTCGCCCCCTGATACACTGCTAAACATCTCCAGTAACACATGTTATCATTGTAGGTGTCAAGTGCCACCTTACTCTTCTTCTGTCGTAGCCAGTCTGGGAGTGGTACTGTCCCAAGCAAAGGTTGGCGGTCAATGACAGCCTTGGCCTCAACGTTGATTGATCGGACGAAAGCCCACTTGGTGTTGGGTCGATCGATGTTGTCGGGGTCGAGTCGAGCTTGCTCTCTTGCTGCCACCCAGTCCTGAGCTGCTCCTATCGTGTTCAGCCTGGAGCGTTCTTGTGGAAGAGCATCACCCTACCGTCCTCGATGTGTCTGATGCGATAGGTGTGGGTGTAGCGGAGGTAGAAGGAATTCTGGACAGTCTGCTGGATCTTTTGCATGATCTGTCCTGTGAGGTCTCCATTGAGGCCTTGGAAGAACGTCCAGCGAACTGTCCATCTTCCTCTCTCCTCACCTTCCATCTCACCCAGACGCTCATTGAGAATCTGCTCACCCTCTCACCTCATGCTCCGGTCTATGGGTTCAGACCTCGGCCCCCTCATCATTCGCTTAGCGATCCTGCATAGGGAAGGTAAGTGCTCCAGTGGATGGTCCGCCATCTGCCTCGCTACAGTCACCTCCTTGTCTGCCTGACGAAGCTCACGGAGCCGCTGCACTTTCTTGTGGGGATTCAAAGGATCATCTTTGGTAAGCGCTGGAAACCTTCCCGTTTTCATTGCTCGAAAGAGACGCTTCTGTGACTCCTCGGCATGGGCCTGTCCGATCATTTGGAGCAGGTAGGCTTTCTTGGCCTTAGAGGCTACTCTAAGGCCGAATTGCTTTGCAACCTCGCGAAGCTGTGCAACAGTAATCATGGTGTATATCACTGTGGACGCTTGTCTCTAAATGGATGTTCATACAATGTAATGCATGCTTGATCACAGCTATACCACTGAGTATGCTTGTCTCTAAATTGACGTTCAGACCTTTTATGTGTGTTTGATTAGCTCGTATACCACTGAGTATGCTTGTCTCTAAATGTAAATTCACACCATTCGCAGCCACGGGAATGGGATCAAATTCTGCGTCTACCCGAACGCCCGGCGATGTAGATAACTTTTTGCTTGGTTCCCATGCTAACCACTTTAGCCTCCTCCCAGGTGAGTGTTGTCAAGGTAGATGGAAGCCTCTATGGGTGGTCCCATCATGCCGATGCGACACTAGCCATGACTATGTATTTGTTTGAGCCTATGTCTTTGGTGACACATGTCTAAACCGTTTATGCTCCACGGTTTGAGAGGGCCGGGGGGGGGGGGGGGGCACAGATCGCCAGAGCTGTGTCTAATTGGGTGTTAACGCATGGCAGGTGAGCTAAACTATTCTTGACTTTGACCCCGTCGAGAGTCTGTGGCCTGCAATCATGGGTTTTATGGGGTCAGTCAATAACTGTGCGAGTTGGTCTTGCCATGCTTCTCGGGTAACGGGTAATTATAGACAGGTTTACCATACTTACACATAACGAGATTTGATCCTGCGATTTTAAAGTTTATAATTTGCTAATAACGCATTACGAGATTTGAACCTGTGATTTTAAAAGTGTATAATACAACGCATTAACTATCTGGGGCATGTATGCATTATTATAGCTGATAGGTTATGTGTTCACATATTGCTGTGTTGGTGCACTATTATGCGTAACAGCCATTGCACAACTCACGCTCAGAGATAAGATTACTAAGAGGCGATATTTTAGCAGTGTTGCGGTGTGTGTCTATCGATAGAGTTGTTGAATTGCATAGCGTTTCCAGGCTGCAGACTGGGTTCAAATCTCACTCAAAAGACCTCGCCAGAACTTACCTGAAATTTCGAAACAAGGTAAGACTAGGGCCGGGCTAATATTACCAGGCTAGATAAAGACCCACCATGACACCCCCCCCCCCCCGGTGTGGGGTCAAAACACCACAGACACGCACGCACCAGCCGGCTGGAATATCAACAGGGTGGGGTAGAAGATAGGTAGGATAGGTACAAAACTGTCCCACAGATAGAAAAACCTCCTCAGGATACCGGTCAGAATAGAGAGAAAGAGAGAGGCCGGCCACTGGCCGGTATCCTGAGGAGGTTCTCTCGGACATGTGGGGTCCGCACGGGAGTTTTATACACATGTCTCAAATCAAATGGATTTAGAGCCTCCATCTATAGCCTTACACCAACCACATGTCTAAACTGCTTATGCTCCACAGTTTGAGAGGGCAGTGGGTGCCACAGATCACCAATTGGCGCCCCAGGAGGGAGGCGGTATCATTTTGACTCCGGACATACTACTGTTTTGTCTCTACGGGCATAATTAAACAGGCAAGTGCCGCATATCATAAGTAAAAACTAACTATTAAATACTGAAAACGTCTTGTTATGGCGACTGCAAACGTATATCAAGTTAGCCCTCCTGAACCCTTTAATGTTAACGCATGATCAAACAGCCAAATGGATACGGCTGTTTGATAGATTTAGTGTCGCTTCGGGGCTTATGAATGAGGATGGCAAGTGGCAAGTATGTGCCCTAATTTATACCATGGGAGATGATGCTGATGACATAATGTCATCATTTACATTTGATACTGCAAAAAAATCAGATGATTATGACTGCATTAAACAAAAGTTTGAATATCATTTTGTGGTATGAAGAGATGTTATTTATGAGCGAGCAAAACTTCATTTAAGAAAGCAAGAAGATGGCGAATCAGTTGAACATTTAATTACATCACTATATACGCTTTCAGAACATTGTGGATACGGTGATTTAACTGAGTAAATAATCTGTGACCGATTAGTCATCGGGTTGATTGACAAATCATTGTCGGAAAAGTTGCAATTGGATCCAGAATTAACATTCACTAAAGCGGTTACGAAAAACGTCAAAATCAATCTGTTAAGAGAATCGGTGCTACTAAAAAGTGAAATGGACATGTTACATATTCAGAAACGTCATGAGGCTGCAGATATGCGCCATTGGCGACCAACACCTAGATATAAACTAGATAAAAATTGTTCACGGTGTAGTAGAGAGCCTCATAATTTCAGGGAATGTAAGGGAGTCGGAGCCAAATGTAGACCCAGCAGGGGTGTAGGACATTTTTACGCGATTTGTAGAAATAGACACTTCCAGTAAGGCAGTTATCAGCAAGGTGACTTGTGTGCACAGCGTTACAGCGGAGGCTGAATGTGAAAGAGATGATTTTGACATGAGAGCGCATATCGAGCTAGGGGAGATCAGGTTAATAAGAAACATTGGGCAAGGATGGATTACAAATGTTGAAATAAACAACAAGAACATTGCATTTAAATCAGACACGGGACACTTATGTCACTTATATTGCTGATAATATTGTGGAGAAATGTGATTTGAAATATGGTAGTAGTAATCAGAAACTATATGATCCATGTCAGAGTAACCTGGAGGTACTGGGAAAATATACTGGCAAAATTAAGGTGAATAACAAAGAAATAAGTGATGAGGTTTATGTAATAAAGAGCTTGCAAATACCTATTTTGGGTAGGCCCGCCATTGAGTCCTCCAGGTTACTTGACAAGCCAAAAGTGATAGAAGGTGTAACAGATAACAATGGTATTCACAAAGACATCGTAAAACGATATTATTTAGCCAAGTATAAGAGCATATTTCAATGACTGGGTTTGATGGAAGGTGATCCTTACGTCATTCACTTGAAGTCAAATGCTCACGCATTTTCCATAAAAGTTCCTCGTAGAGTGCCTCTGCCCTTGATAGATTGAGTGAAAGTTGAATTAGAGTGCATGGAGAATGAGAATGTCATATCTAAAGTAACTGTTCCCACAGACTGATGTTCTCCTATGGTGGTGGTACCAAAGGTTGGGTCAGACACGCTTAGAATTTGTGTTGATCTAACTAAGTTTAATGACACTATAACACGGGAGAAATTTGCATTGCCATCAGTGGATCAGACACTCGGTAAACTAGCCGGAGCAAGTGTTTTCAAAGCTAGACACAAATTCAGGATTTTATCAAACCCCAGCTTTCAAATGAATCTAAACTGTTAATTACATTCATTACACCGTTTGGTAAGTATTTCTTCAATAGGGTCCTCTTTGAATTTCAATTGGTCCAGAGCTATTCAGAGGTGCATTTCCGAGATTTCAGGAGGGCATACAGACGTTGTTGCTCATATAGATGATGTGTTGATCTTTGGTTCTAGCAAACAAGAGCATGATGAGCCTTTGAAGTCGGTAATGGCTAAATTTGGTGATGCTAGCATAACCATAAATTCTGACAAATGTCAATTTTGTGCAACAAAGGTCAAATTCGTGGGTCAATTTACAGATAATAATGTTATTCACGCTAACCTGGATAGAGATAAAGCTATTACTGAATTTGCATATTCATCTGATGTCAGTAGTTTGCGGATATTTTTAGGAATGGTTAACCAAATGGCAACGTTTATTCCCAATCTTGTTGAAACAAGCAACCCCTTGTCGGATTTTCTTAGCCCACAGAAACAATGGATTTGCTCTTCTGATCAAGAACAATCATTCTGGAAACTTAAAAATAAGTTGTGTAATGAGCCTGTATTGGCATTATACAACTCAATTGCTGAAACATTATTATCGGCTGACGCATCCACATTTGGCATTGGTGTGTACTGACCCAAAACAGTCTAATAAAGGATGGCCCATGTAGCCTACTGTTTAATAACTCTTACCACAAATGAGTAAAGGTATGCTCAGTTGGAGAAAGAAGCATTGACAGTTACATGGTCATATGTGAGATTTAAAGATTATCTTATAGGTAAAGAGTTTTGCATCGAATCAGACCACAAACCAAATGTGGCACTATTGAAATCAAAGGGTTTGGATGAACTTACTCCACATATTCAGAGGTTCACAATACGTTTAGAGAGATTTTGGTATGCCATTGCATATGTTCCTGGCACAAAGTTGTTACAGCAGATGCTTTACCACGTCCACCTATATTTACTAGCCTTAATCTAGATGACTTTAGGATGCTAAACGAAGTACAGGCCTTAGTTGACAGTATGAGTAATGATATGCCCGCATAAGGTGGTCCAGGTGTTAATTCCCAGTTCGTGGATATAGATTAGGGTCAAATTACTCAAGGCATTGCCGATGAAAGAGTATGTTCTGACTTGACTAATAGGGTTGAAACTGAATATGTGAGGACCCAGTCGGGGAGGGTAGTTAGTTCACGAGATCGTCTGGATCTTTAATCATATTGTATATTACTGTATTCTGTAGATAAAATAGGCGGGGCGATGTGGGATAACCCATGGCCCTCGGAAAGGGATGGGAAGGAACCCGGGAAAAGATGGTCGAACAAATGTGTATTGATTGTATGAGTAATAATGTTACAAAAGAATACATAAATAGTGATCGATTAAAATGCAAAACTGTGTTCAAGTATTATCGAGTAACACTGCACATACTACAGTAAAGATATCAACCATTTGGAACAAATACAAAAATGATGTACGAAATTAATAAAGGGTTTACATAGTAAGAACTATGAAGATAGGTTAAAAGTACTAAATTTTCCAACATTTAAACAACGAAGAATTCGGGGTGTCCTTATTGAAACATGCACATTAATCACAGGAAAAGAAAATATAAACAGTAGTCAGTTCTTCCCCCTATCCAAAAAATCACAAGCAAAGATTCAGGACAGAACTAAGGCAAAACTTTTTCAGCTGCGGTATTGTGAACCTGTGTAAGCAGCTGCCCAATGACGTAGTTTGTGCCAATAACATTAATGCCTTTAAGAATGCATTAGATAACCGTTGGCGAAACCTGGACATTTAAATAGCCTTAACGGTCATATATGGAGATTGTATTTTAAGACATAATATATTCAGTCCTTCCATATCACCTAGCTGTCAATTTGTTAATACATAGTATATTTTTATATGTACTGCTGATAAAGTACATCACTTTAGAATATCTTTGACAAGGTCCCACATCAACGCCTTCCTTTCAAACTTTTGCGCTACAGAATCCAAAGACATACAGCCATGTGTGTAGAAAATTTCATTTAGGACCGGACAGCGCATGTATTAATAAAAAGGCAAATGTTTTCAGTTAGAAAGCTAACATCACGTGTCCTACAAGGCCCAGTCTTGGTACCAACACTCTCGTTGTCTATATAAATGATCTAGTCAACAGAATCAACTTCACAGTGCTGGTACCAATAATGTACAAGGAGGCAAATGCTCACATAGATGAAAGACCCGCCGTCTAAATGGCATTGGAAAACGTGGTCAGGAAGTACTGGAAATACAAAGCGCAGCAAGAGGCTCTTGCTATGTCATCTCTACGGTATATATCAGCTAATTCACTCTCGTCTAGCTCGACAGCACAGGTACGAACTTCTACTTACTCACCGCTTGAAATAAAGAAGGCATTTGTGAAAGCAAAGATCATGACTGGGACAGGTATACAAGAACATATTCCGACAGAACCATTATCCTGTTTCTCCAATCTGTCGGCTTTGTCAGACTGAATCAGAGGTATGTGAAACTGTATGTCAGACTGTGGCCCACTTCATTGTTAGGTGCACAATCCTGGAGTAGTGTAGAAGTATTCCGATAAAAAGGCTAGACGATTTGCTGTCCAAACATGGCATACATGTTATTATTAACGACCTGGAAGAGCTACTAGACATCATTATCGACTCCTGTCATGAGAGTGTCAGCTGTGCTCAAATGTGACTCAGACTGCATACAGAAATTGTAGAGCATCTCTCGCTCAGGGCTCTATGGTAGCCACACGCAGTGAACGTTATTACTTCATCATTAAAATTGTTAGTCACGTCTTCACTGATTACACACATCAGTATTATTGTTCAATTTACGACTGATGTATATGCCTCTATAGACGGAATTTCCACAAATAAGAAGAGAAGAAAAGGAAGAAGAAGAAGAAGAAGAAGA
The DNA here is from genome assembly GCA_034401795.1 of Chaetoderma sp. LZ-2023a. Classification (NCBI taxonomy): domain Eukaryota; kingdom Metazoa; phylum Mollusca; class Caudofoveata; order Chaetodermatida; family Chaetodermatidae; genus Chaetoderma; species Chaetoderma sp. LZ-2023a. The sequence goes on along the minus strand of JAVVLW010003263.1, from coordinate 335,638 downwards.
AGAAGAAGAATAAGGAGAAGAGGAAGAAGAAGAAGAAGAACATACCGACAGCTTACAAACAGATCTCAATAAATTGGAACAGTGAGAGAAAAATTGCCTAATGGAATTTAACATAGGCAAGTGTAACAGCTTAATAGTCACACATCGTAGGAAGCCAATCCAGACAGACTACCAACTGCATGGTAATACCTTGGAATTTGTGAGTGATGCCAAGTACCTAACCTGATATTTACAAATGATCTCAAGTGAATAAAATATATTAAATCCATCACAATCAAAGCCAACGGGACAAGCGTCTTCGAATACAGGAACTTAAAGGCATGCACATTCAAAATACAGACACTCTGCTCCAACGGAGTTGCATGCCCAGCTTGAAATACGCCTCCACTATGGAGTCAGGGATAATCGGCATGCATAATATACAGGGATTTCAGCCAGATGTCAAGCTCCACAGCCCTCATTGAAAATATTAGGACTCGAACTACCCCAAGGACACAGGGTCCAAACCAAGGCTATCATGGTGTACAAATCATAAACAACCTTGATGAGTAGGAGGAGGTGGGTGGCATGAGGAGGAGGAGGAGGAGGAGGAATTTTTTTTCTCTAAACTGAACAAATATAGTATATCAGAAACATATTAAATTATATTGACTTACTTTTTAATGGATCACAACCAATGTGGAGTAGTCAATGGTGCTAAATCAAATGTTGCCAAGGTTATGTCTCGTGTACCTCGTGGAAAGATTCTGGATCCGCTACTATTTTCATTTCACATACATGATATAGTGCAGGACCTTTCGTCAGAGATTAGGCTATTCACCAACGATTGTGTATGCTACAGAGATATTAAATACCAGAATGACTGTAAAGGACTCCAACAAGATATAAACATATTAGGTAACTACAGTTTGGGGAATGCACATCGTACCAGCAAAATGTAACATGATGTACCTTACCAGAAACCTGACATTAAATTTGACTACACACTAAAAGGAACCAGCATAAGTCTTGTCTCATCAGTAAGGTATCTGGGTGTCAACATCAAGAATGACTTAAGTTTGAACAAACACATCAGAGGGATATGCAACACATCATACATAACTTTAGGACTATTGTGGAAAGATTAATCATTTTGCTCCCAAGAAATCGGACATCAAGCATATATGGGGCATATAAATCCAATTCTGGAATATGCAAGTACACCCCCACGTGCCCCCCCCCCCTCCTATGGCTTCGCCTATGGTAGTAGTAGTAGTAGTAGTAGTAGTAGTAGTAGTAGTAGTAGTAGTAGTAGTAGTAGTAGTAGTAGTAGTAGTAGTAGTAGTACTAGTAGTAGTAGTAGTTAGTAGTAGTAGTAGTAGTAGTAGTAGTAGTAGTAGTAGTAGTAGTAGTAGTAGTGGTGGTGGTGGTGGTGGTGGTGGTGGTGGTGGTGGTGGTGGTGGTGGTGGTAGTAGTAGTAGTAGTAGTAGTAGTAGTAGTAGTAGTAGTAGTAGTAGTAGTAGTAGTAGTAGTAGTAGTAGTAGTAGTAGTAGTAGTAGTAGTAGTAGTAGTAGTAGCTATGATGCACTGTCCGGGGAGATCTGATTGGTACCAATAATGGATTATTGCTATTCCAGTACTTTGTAAAGCTAACACGTCATTGGAAAGTTTCTAAATAAATATATTTGGACCAAGAATCTTTCAAATGACTTTATAAGATAGCTGTAAGATAGCATCTACAACATGCGAGTACATGTTGCACCCATTTTGAAAAAAAGGATGTGGCCATAATAGAGAATGCTCCAAGCTGTTTAATCGGATAAAGGAACTGATGTATGAAGACTGCCTTAGAATATTGAATCTACCAACACAGCCCTATCAGAGACTTGAGACTTTTAGATTATCCATGACAAATATATGAACGAGAAGTAAGCCAAGATATCCCAGCTTTGCAATTCATATAGTTGAACCATGGAACAGCCTGCAAGAAGTGGCGATTAACACACCAACAGTAAAATCTTCGAGGAATGGCTAGACAATCATTGGCAACACCAATATATCCTATTCAACTACGAGGCATGTGGTTTAAATTTTGAGGCGCACTATGCAAGCAGTTGTACATACAGATGACGAGCACCAAGATCTCAACATATAGGAAAATCATCTGTCCAGAACTACATATGGTTACATATTGGTGTAATATAAAATAGGTAAAACTTATAAGATTGAGCTCATATTTGAAGCTGTAACTAACTGTCACATTAGTAAAGGATGAATTAATCCCATGTAGCCGCAACATAGCAAGAATGATAACTTGACCTCTATCGAGTTGGTACTTGGATAAATTTGTTCTTGGATTACTCAATTCACAACATTCACTCTTATGTCATGTACATTATTACATCAAAAGATTATGTCACGCATTGCAATTGTCTTTAGCAATGTCTGGTATGTCCTGTTTAATGCGTTTCCAACTTTCTAAAACATTTATTATTGTGAGATTATTTGTGAAACGATTGAAAACGAAAACGATTTTCATTAGCTCATCTGACTTGTCAATTAGCATTCGTGTCTCGGGATATTTCCTTCAATACGTGATCTAGAAAAGAGTCTTGTGTGTAATGAGTGGCCATTGACGTAGTAATTTCAACTAGAACATAGTGATAAAGAGAAGTGACTCGTGAAAGGGCACAAGAACTACTCTACTCATACTATAGAAAATATTATTGATTTATTTCACCTAAAATGAGATGCTATAAACATCATAGTCGTAGATATGAAGATTAGTCAACAGAAAAAGTCGTATAATTCAAATTGATGGCACAGAAAATAAGGACATGAATCTGCTGACATAGCGTATATGCTGATATTACACGAGCCACTGGACGGATCGAGTAGATTTTAATGTTTGTATTAATTACAGGGGTTAAGATGATTTTAAAATAAACACGATTCACATTGTTACCTTTACAGTCCACTGCGGAGATAAACTGGATGCTGAACTGTATGGTCCCCAAAGTGAAGTCTGTGTAATAGTTTAGTCGTCGTGATGACATAACAAGATGACCGAGGCGTATTCCCGGCACGAAGCCATGCGTCCACTTTTAGATTGGTCTGTCAGTTGAGCAATAGCGATGACCACCCCACCCCCTGTCTGTCTGTCTGTCTGTCTGTCTCTGTCTGTCTGTCTGCAACAATGACAGCATGTGTCTTTGTTTCCTGACGGATTGACACCCAACCTGGTCACAATGTTCATGTCAGAATCTAATATCTGTGTTGCGAAACTGAAGGTGATGCAACCGCAAACACCAGAGTTATCCTTGTCGGCTATTTGACTGTATTTGCAGTAATAAATGGGCACATTTATGATTGAAAATAGACCGGGTTTTAGGTCTTTCCACTGTCCATTGAGTTATCATGTCATTATTATCACCACAGATTTTATCATGAAATAAGACAAAGGATTCAATTACAAGATAAACCTTTTTACTCTGCTGGCTAAATATTTAAAGGAAAGGATCAGGGCACCAACATATGCTGTTGAATGACAGCTTTATATAATAATCAACCTATAGCACACACCCCACCCCAACCCCCCACCCCTTCCCCCCCCCCCCCCAGCCACCACCACCACCATTCCCCCACACCCACCGCAAAAAAACCCTGATATAAATCAGAATAATTAGAAAAAACCCAGCTAAATACCATTTATGTCACTCTGGTGTGAACCAATTAGTGACTCAGCTGGGCCTATGCACTCTGGTGCACGCTGAGCGAATAAATAATAGCCGCTAGAGCCGGTCATATAAGCGCAGTTATATTTGTGCTAAGCTGATTAGCCACTATGCCCTACAGGTAAAATACTGTCTAGTTTTAAAACAATTTGACTGAAAGCCGTTGTTTCCAGAGAAGGGGGTTGTCTCTACATTCAGTCACACTAATTTCAAAATATTCAGTAGGCATCATATTGCAACGGTGGAAACCAGCAGTGTATTTCGAAATCATTTTGACCGAAACTTGTTGCTTCCACCAGAAAAAGTTACTTTCAAATATAGCGTTTTCAAGAGGATCAATAGTTAATTAGCAGTAGTGAGTTAACCGCTCTACATTGGCGCCTATAGAGAATACTATTCATACTGCTTACAAAACTATATTCACGCTTGCTTTCGTTATGTTCAGGTAGGCCTATGAGGTATACCTGCACACACAGTTGACACGCCGTGGAGTGCGAACCACCAGCGAAGTCACTTATTGACTCCACGTTAAGCGCTCCTAGCTTTAGTCAATTCCTTTTCTCAAATAATCCCAATTTTTTTTACTAATGGTAGTTTATTTAATATTGTATGAAATTACCAATAAACATCACTTGTTATTTCCATTTTCCTTTCCTAAGTATTCTTACATCTATATTGTTGAATATTTTGAAATGTATTTGACACAAAGTTTTCTCAATAAACTCCAAGTTAGCCTACCCCTGATGCTAACTTGGCCATTCAGCCACATGCTTAAAGTGTAGATCATGGCTGGCATTTTCTTTTGAAAACAGATAGAGTGATGCTAGATTAACATGTTATCATGCACTTTTGTTCTTTTTAAAACGTGTGTGCTAGAAGAACGTGATTATAAATGTTGAAAATTATGCCTTTTGCTGCCTCCTAATATCACTCGGCAAGTTCCGTAAAACCGGTGAAACGCACCACGTGACACGCGTCACAAGTGGAAGGGACGAGGGAATTCCCTCTAGTCGTTAACGTGTTATTTAGTCCGACTGGCAAGGAGAAGAGTTGCATTTAGATATATTTATGCAATTAATTTTGTTAAAATGACACAAAGATGCGTAGTACGATCTCGAAACACACGTGAATAATGTATCCTTTGATTAATTTCCATCAGATTAAATTTTTTGGCAATGTTTTCCGAGCGATAGTATAAGCTACCTCGGAGTTACGGCATCGCAAAGAATTATGGGTAATGTCAAAGGTCAAAGCACATAAACAAATCTCTCGAGCCTGACAGCTCTGCGGTTATGAATGCTACGCTACGAATTTTCCTCCTCATCCATGCGTGTTTTATGGTGTTCTTATGTGTGAACTTCTTAGGGGCAGCTTGATATGGAATCATATCAAGATATTTATGCAGCAGAATTAGAAAATCAAATAATATTTACGCAACTGGAGGCGGAAAACAACGCGGTCAAGCGCATTCGCCCCGGTGCCAATTCGGCCCATTTTTCGCTGTTCCGATTAGAAGTGGATTCACACTAGTGTATTTTGCATAAATTCAATAAATAAATGTAGTTATTATATGTATTTTAGAAGTACAATTACAATGTGCTTATTTTTAAGTCTATGTAATGTCAGCGATTACGTGAGACTGACGGCGTAGGCCTACACACGTACACCAGCTTCATAGTTAGGCCTATATAGTTAGTGTGTATGGTACTACGCATACTTGGGTTTTACAATTTCATTGTTCTAATATTCCCAATTTAGCACTATATAATTCTCTAGTCTCCTAAAGGCACTATTAGGCTACCTAATGTAATCATTCAATGTAATACATGCGCGTAGATTGCGCTATTCATTGATAAAGGAATTATCCCAAACAGAGAATAATTATGTTTATCATATTATCCATAAATAAACATCAGTCAAACAAACCACTCGGGCCGGAAGCCAGGGCAGGACCGGTGCACTATGTAATATTACCCCCAATCAGGCAGCCATGGCAGGGCAAGCAATCAGGCAGCACGGGCAGGGCAGGCAGGCAAGCATGCAGCCAATGGAGGGCAGGTAGGCAATTAGGCAGGCAGGAAATCAGGCAGCCAGGGTATGGCAGGCAGGCATCAAGCAGCCAGGGAGGGCAGGCAGACATGGCAGGTAATCAGACAGCCAGATCAGAGCAGGCAGGCAGGCATCAATGGAATGGCCAGTGAGTGAGTGAGTGGGTGGGTGAGTTGGTCAGTGGGTGGGTGGGTGGGGTCGGTCTGTTGATCGGGTCGGGTCGGTCGGTCGGTCTGTGAGTTGGTCGGTCTGTGAGTTGGTCGGTCTCTGAGTCGGTTGGTCTCTGAGTCGGTCGGTTTGTGAGTCGGTCGGTTTGTGAGTCAGTCGGTCTGTGAGCTGGTCGGTCTGTGAGTCAGTCGGTCGGCAGGCCAGCCAGTCATGTACTCTATTGGTTAGTCGATCACTCACTCATGCATTTAGGCTACTTGGTAGCCCAAACCGCCCCATAAACGACGCCACTGCAATTGTGCGTATATATACCTAATTGATTGGCCAAACGATCGCATGGCTGGCTGTAATTGAATGGAATTGAATCCAACTATTGATTGATTCATTTCTTTATTCTTTAATCATTGATTGACTGAATAATTATTCTGATTGCTCTAGAGTGGCTGACTTGTTGATCCTTTGGTTGCTAGATTGTTTGGGTACATGGGTGATCAGTAATCGCATTGGTCTGACAAATTATTTGATTGACAGTGTGGCAGGAGGCAGTGTCGGGAGGGTGTGAGTTAGATCTTCCCAATGGAAATCTTTGAGGATTAAGCTCGATCTGAGAATCCTTCTAATACTTTAATTGTAGAGTTTAGACATAGGGTTGCTCTTAAAATAAAATTAAAACAATGCACCACAACATACCATAATTCACCCTAATTTTGTTTACAAATTTGGATTTTTCAAACCAAAAAAAAATCACCGGATTGCCATTGTTGGAGGGGGTATAGTCTGTGTGGGGTGGGTGGGTATCACGAACGTAAATTACAAAAATAAAATACTTGTTTTCAGAACCTTAATTACAAGTTCGTTTATTGGATTTAACACAGACACCATACAAGGACAAGTTGGCTTTTAAATTTTCGAGATGCTTGCCATATACATAGGCGTAGGGGAGGGGTGGGGGTGCTAGCAACCCTTCAGATTGTTTTCTCTCAGTGTATTCTCCGTAGCGCCCATTAGGTTTTGGTCATATAGTTTAGCGCCATCAACCCCTCCCCCCCCCCCACCCCCAACCCACCACGTCAAAGTACGTTCCTACACACCTATGAATGTATGCGCTATATATGGGATGTGATATAAATTTCCAAAAGGTTATAGCAGCCAATTGCTATGGGGGGGGGGGGGGGGTGTGGAAATGGGTTAAAACATACAGCCAAACATGAGGTTTTTTTTAAAGATTTAATAACAAATATTTACGTTCTTGACACCCCGGCCGTGGCTATTTGGGGTGTCTGCGTGTGGGGGGGGGGGGGGGGGTCGGCGCGCTAACCGCCGAGGCTGCTAATTATATATAGAGAAAAAAGAATAGTTACAAACTGTTGATTTTGTAGGGTTTAATCAATATGGGTATGAAAAAAAAAATAATAATACCCGGCGACAGTCGCTGGAATTAAACATAGCAGTACTACATATTATATAGGCAACTATATAGGGCATATACGAAAATAGGGTATTTCGTGCGATTCGTGTTAGCCATATGAAATTTCTTCTATAAACACGCAGTGATTATTACGTAAGAATATTATCTTTATGAAGCGAGATGTTTGTAAAAAGTTTATTTAGCTGAAAACGCGTAAAAGCTATGTGATTATTACTAAGCGAAGGCACACAAAGTGGTTTGTTTATGTGCTTTGACCTTTGACCCGACGTTTTCTGCACATGCGCATTCGGAACTCCGAGATAGCTTATTGAGATTTCGGGGTCTCGGTGGTAGGCATACATGTGTTAAAAATACAAGAATTTTCACATTCAACGCTAGAAAAATGCGTCATACTATTGATTCTCAGATAAAAAAAGAATTGTGAATCGTGTTCTAAAATCCCGCTGTACATATTAGAATATATTTTCTAATATTAAACGATCTTTAGCGACAGCTCAATCGCCAATCCATCCCGCTAGCATTTAGCATTGCGCGAATCGAAGGTTCGTCGTATCTTCTTTCCAGCAACAAACGGGTAAATCGAGTCCACTAAACGAATCCTTCACAGGAATGCCGGAATCGCGAAAATGATTGGATAAAACCCGCATTTTTTCAGCTCATACATATTAATGAGCAATAATAAACACGAAAGAAGGAAACCCCTTTATCTGAAATTAACTTTCTCGAGGTTCTGTAAAAATGAAATGTCAAAATCATCGGCAGCAACACATTTATATCAAATTGCCATTAAAATAGTATGTAATTATTAAATGTCAATTTGTCAATGTGTCTAAACTGTTTGAACATTGATAAATTGGCATTTAGTAATTAAATGGGATAGTTGCTTACCAGTAGTGAATGGGTCAATAACTGACTTCTCATAAACTTAAAACGTATGTATTTCTTTATATATATATCCCATTTCTCAAGTATGATTTGGCTTTTAAATTTTTGGACATCATACACTATTTCCTTTTTAAAGATAAAAACCTATGTAGAAAATTTAGCTGTTATGATAATAATTTTGAATCTTGAAAGCCAACACATTTGGAAAATGGGCTAAAGCCGAGCCTATAGGCTTATATAAGTTTAAGCTCCGTGAGTGAACACTGATAGAATTGTAAACCTGGCATAAATCATGAATGTTACCTTGAAAATATCGACATGATAAATATATCAAACAAACAAATAATTTAAAATCAAATTTAAGGGAGTGGCATGGTTCTCAACAATGGACTACTTAAACGACGAACCCAGTTCACGGTTCAGTGGTGGATTATCTTACCACAGGAGGAAACATTGGCAATCTTCTCGACTCTTCTCTCATGCACCCAATAGTTGCCTACCTGTAGTGAATACTGATAATGCACAATCAGATCGAATGAAAGGTTCCATTGAACCAATACAGAACCAACATGGCCGCCAAACAGTAAATTATGATTGGTCCATGACAGCCATGTTTTATCACTGATCAATTTCTTTTGAACAAACTTTAATCACCCTTAGTTATCGATGAAATATCAGGAGTTTCAGCCTGAACCGTAAGCACTTCCTGTGATGTCGTTTTCAAGAACAAGATGTTCACCTGAAAATGGATCAGTTAAAATTCCAGGCACTCAATATGGGGTACTCCTGGCCGAATTTGGTTAAAACTGGGAATTGATTAACCCAATAATACTCGCGCCACCCAAAAAATTGCTTCTGTGGTAGATCTGAGAAATGTCCATTTTCAGACCAGGACTCCAGTAGAATACTATTTTGTAAATTTACTACTGGAATGACTGGCTCGATAATCAAGCCAGTCATTCCAGTGATAAATTTTCAAAAATAATCTCAACCAGCAAATGGACATTTTCTATGAGAAAATTGATACTTATTTTGAAGAATTTGAGGGGTAAATGGTTATGGATGAGACATCTGACCAATCAAATTTCTGAATAGAACTTCTGGAGCGTACCACCATAGGGTCCATCTAGTTAAACTTGGTTAAAATCAACCAAGCGGCTGAGGAGATGCATTTTGACAATCTCCGGGAACTTTTTCATAGAATCCAAGATTTTCACCCCAAAACTGACTACTCGAAGTTCTGAACTCAGAAGCGTAGCACCATACGGTTCTTATGGCCAAATTTTGTTGAAATCCACCAAGGAGATGCATTTTGACAATTTCCAGTAAATCATTTACAAAATCTAAGATTTTCACCGATCAATTTATGGATCAATCAGAATTCTGAAGAGATGTTCTGGAGCCTAACACCCAGGGGTAGATTTTAAGGATTTGTTCTACTAACCTAGACAGGATAGTGCATCATTATTTTACTATCCCGCAGCAAACTTCACTAACCCAATGTTTGTAAGCTCAAAGCTGATCACTTCTTTAATCCAATCACTAATACAGAGAAGCCGTTGAATATTTTGAAATTAGTTTGTCTGGAAAGCCGTTGCTGCCTTTGGTGGGTACTCAACATAATGACATTAGAATAGTATTTTTTTATATTTCCTCTTTTGGGAGCAACTAACCCAGACAGGTTAGTGCAGGTGCAGTTTTATTAGGCCATATGAAATTCTACTATCCTCGGGTTAACAGGTTAGTCTTATAATCGAGCCCTGCTAACACGATAAGATTCTCCCAGACAAATTTGCCTGAAATTGGGCATAGAAGATGTGATTTTACAGACAGCTGAGTCACGACCACCACGGCATAAGCTCAATTTGTCAGCATTTATCTCATAATCGGCCATAACTGTCGTGATTTTTTACCTGCATCGCCAGACGCAAGGGTTAATATGAGAATGGAGTGCTTCGACTTCTTTTGGCTAAAAATCACAATGTAACAGCTTTCAGCAACAATTTCTTCAAATTGGACACTGTGAATAACTCTGGTTCTACTGGCCGAATGTTTGTCCATGGGGTCCTGAATATGTGCACCAATTTTGAGGTCAAAGCTAAATCTCAAACAGTAAAAGCTTTCAGTTGGCAACATTGCTTCAAAAACAGACACTTTTGACGCCATAGCGGCCCAATTGAAAAATATACATGTATCAACGACATGAATATTGTGCAAATTTGTCCAGGTTATTCATTACAACCGAATTACCATTGCATAAGCTGACCCAGGATATGCAATTTGACCGACGGATGAACACCATGGCATAGGCTCACTTGGGCCTTCAGGTCAGGCGAGTTAATAATGATCTGATATTCAGAATATTATCAGTTTATAGAAATTTAGCCATGCACAAGAATCATAGTAATTTCAATAGCTGATGCAACAACAATCTTCCATGATTTCACATATAATGGCTGTACTAATACCCGAGTGTACTGTGAAGGCCCATGCTTTCATTGTGCTATGATTTCACATAGAACGACTGTACTAATACCTGAGTGTACTTTGAAGGCCCATGCTTTCATTGTGCTATGATTTCACATAGAATGACTGTACTAATACCTGAGTGTACTGTGAAGGCCCATGCTTTCATTGTGCTATGCTTTTCTGACCCTTGTTTGCTTTAACCCTTTCACGGATGAATTCCCCATATCTAATTTTCAAGGCAACCATAGAGGAAAACTGTTGAATATTTTGAAATTGATCTGACTAGAAACTGTTGCTGCCTTAGGAAACAACAACTTCCAGGTAAATCAATTTCAAAATATTCAACAGAATAAGTTTTATGTCGTACGGAATTTATTTTTTCAGGGATTTGTCAATGAAAGGATTATGCTAACACTGCCTTCGAGTAAAATTATTTGCTGAATATCCAACAGCTTTCTTGTATTGTATTAACCCCCTTGAAAAAGCTATAGACTGTCAGACTGATACTGGAGTTTCATGGATAAAACCAAAAGAATTAAGAGAATCAGAATCATGGACAACAAAACATCATGGATAAATCTTGCTCACACTTGATGCATGTGGTTACGGTAAAGGAAAAGGGAGCTTCCAAATGGTGTTGATTGGTAACACCATAGAGTAATGTAACTACTATCACCAGTAAAGAAGATACAATGAATCAGAATAACTTAAAGCAACTAAACTACCTTAATATGCCTCCCAATGCTCAGATGCGCGAGGAGAGATAAATCTAATTCTGTTCCTTTTTACAAGCGGTCCTGTTATTACTGTACTTGTTATATAACAGTGATCTACTAGTATATCTGCTAGTAAAAGCGATATAAAATACCCGAAACTATTCTGAAAACAAGTTGACAGGCTACTGGTATATGCAGCAAAGAATTTCAGTGAAAATGGTTTCAAATTATTCGCTGGCATCATTTTGTGACCATAGAAACAATCAGTGAAAATTACACTAACCAACTGGAAAACATTTTGACTGAAAATCCTTGCTGCTGCTAGCAACTACTTCCAGTCAGATGGTTTTCAAAATAATCACCAGTAAATAAGCTCTGTTATAGGTATCAATGCACAAATGGAATACTATTTGCGTGGCACTTAAACCCCACTGATAGGCACTTACGTCCACTTACATCTTTGATTGTTTGCAATATGGGTAAAATGATTGCTCCGATTATTCAGATAAATACATGGTTAATGTCTATGTTTAGAAACATCGTTTTAAGTTATTCTGATTCATCTCTGGTATTTTACTGGAGTTAATAGGTTTATTCCTCTATGATGGTACCAATCAACAACATTTCGATGTTCATCTTTTCATTTTCTTTAAATTATAATATATTATGGTGGCTGTTCTGGAGGTAGCGTTGATTGACACAAATCTTTGAAATTAATGATAATTTCAACAATTTCAAATGACTAATAACGAAATTTGACCATTTAAGCAATAATAAAAGTTTTTTATTGTGATAGATTATTAAATCTGTTGTATCGCAACAGTATATATATGATAATATTCTCAGAACATAGAGTCATAGACAGTAGAATTCCGACTGGTGATTAAAGCACAATATGTACCGAATTTTGTCCCATATAAATCAAATCTGCAGACAGTGAGTGAAATGTAGCCGCATGTGTGAATACTGCATATTGTTCACAGTAGGTTATCAATAATAGGTGTGTGTCACTGAAGGAAGCCTCCACACTGAGTGTCCGACATTGCGATAGTTCTCATCCTACCAGGGGATTACACCAGTTCTTACTAAAGCACACACTATAACATCACATATTCAACTGAGCAAAGTTATGCACATGACACGTCGTTATCTCAGAAAGTGGGTCTAGTCCTCTAGATAAATGGTTAAACCACCTAAAATCACATAGATTTCCTCAAGGGCAGTGTCACTCTCAGGGTAAGACTAACACTCTGCTACAGAAGACTTCAGTGCATGAGTAACACGACTATCACAGACCTGCAAAAGAAAGGACAGTTAAAGAGAGATGTTGAAATACACGTATGAAGCATGTTCCACGAGTTTGTTGAATTGATATGAAGGATATTGAGGCACTCTCAGAAGTCTACTATTTAAGTGAACAAGAATTCAAACAGACATATTTTGAAATAATACTGCTTTTAAACTGTTATTGTCTTGAATAGCTTACAGCAGTATTATTTCTAAAATATACATCGGTGTACCTACTTTCATAAAGATCTGACCTTTTTAATTACAGCCTCTCGATATCAAGAGCTATTCAATAATGATGTTGTGAATATATTGAAGTTAATAATTTGACTGGAAGTTGTTGTTGCCATAGAGAGCAAAAGTTCCCAGTCAAATTAGTTTCAAAATATTCAACAGAATCTCCCCTACATTATAACAAATCGGTAATAGCTGGTCTGTGAGAGATAAAGGATTAATATCCTAATTATTATGCTTTGACTAAACAGAATTTAATCATCTTGTCACCTTTAGTCGTTTTACTTTCAAAATATGGAGACACTAGTGCTTCAGTTATTGTACCTGTAGGCTTATCATGATTGTCTCATTACCCTTGCCCTGTAGAGGTAATAAGGTATTGCATTCAGATAGTGTGTCTGGAGTTCAGTATCGCTCACCTGGAGTACTGTTGCCAGCAATAGTTTTTAGTTTTAAAAGCACACATTGTGGCCAGACATTTGTAAGAGTAACCTGTGAACCCTTTAATGGTCAAATTTGGTGAAAAATTGTTAATATCTGCCTATTGAATGTCTATTTACAGGCCAAGAGAATACAACTTTTGAAAATTTATCACTGGAATGACTGGCTCGGGTATAAAGCCAGTCATTCCAGTGGTAAATTTTCAAAATTGTCTTCTCTTGGTCTGTAAATGGACATTCCTCAAGACCATAACAGAGGCCGGTTTTGGCTGGCATGACCATTAAAGGGTTAAACAATTTTGGGGGGATTTCTGGAAACCCAAGATAGCTACTGAAATAAATCCACCAATCAATTTTATGTATATTCTATTCGGATGCCTAACACTATAGCAGCCAAGTTTGATTGAAATCGGCCCAGTAGTAAAATGTATTAATTACTGATAAGTATTTTTTTACCAAATTTCATTCCTAATTTCAGAAATCCAAAATGAGCACAAAAGATTTAACAACCAGATTCTGTATATATGTCAAGAATCATACATGTCTCTCCAGGAGAATTTCGAAGCGGAGTAATCACCTGCTCTCCTGAATTTAAATTTAAACCAGTGAAGCAAGTAGTGTTAGTACTCGCCTCTATATTCTATCATCGTTACTAAACAATATAGGCAATCTATGAGATGTTCACCTAGAATTAACCTTAGGCAAGAGGAGAGCAACCATTCGCCTCTCATGATCATATAATGTAGCATCTTAGAGGTAATTACATACAGGTCTTGTTGAAACATACTGTCATCTTTAAGACAATAATGTGTTTTCATTTTTAAGATTTAATTATACGTTTTGAAAGATTAAAAAAAATTATAGTAAAATCCAAGATGTCCAGGTCAAATCTTCAGGGGGCCATTGGAAAATTTACCAATCAAATTTCTGGATAAATTCTGGGAAGCCTACTATCATAGAGCTATCTAAGCACAATTTGGTTAATATCGGTGGTTAATGGCCAGAAGTATTTTCATAAAAAGAATTATAGATGGGCAGGTGACAGAGGCAAAGGTCACCATGGTATAAGCCTGCTTAGTCACTTGTCCCTTCAGATGAGTGTGCTAAAAATTACTGATCAAATTTGGATAAAATTTTAACACAATAAAGGCTAATACTGTGAAGAGAATTTTCAGATGTTGGCTGCGATCAGTCAACCAATTTGGCTCAAATTTTAATAGGAAAGTTTGTAACCGTACATTAGGCTTCCACAACATGGCCATGTTTCATACGGAAAATCCGTCATTAAGTGGAGGGTGATCTTGGTCGCTCTGTAGTTAATATTTACCGGTAAGCAAATGTTTGCTTATCAGACTGAAAGTTCATGTTTCTTGTACAGCAATAACCGAATAAATATGGGGTTCTAGCATGCATGATGGTCAAGAGATTAATTTTTGAAAATTATCACTGGACTGGATGGATGACTTGATAATGGAGCCAGTCATTCTAGCGGTAAATTTTCAAAAATATGATTCTCATGACCTGCAGATGAACATGCAGTAAGGAGATATGCTGATTTTTGTTACCAAATCTAACCATTAAAGTGTTAAATCTTCAGACATTTATCCAGACAGACGAGATCTCTCTTGACATAAACAAAACCTTTGTACTACAATCAATTCCGGAATCATAGTTTAATCCTCATCCCATAGGTGGTAATGCATTTGGTACCCAGAAGTGTATCTACTACTGAGCTGATTTGGCTGGGGTGGAGTGATTGTACACTAATTCCACTACTTTGTTTATGTTAAAGCCCATTTTCTAGCTTCAATGAAACCTTCAGGGTCAGTGAGGTCACCTTTAAAAACGGCTTCTGCAGTGGTCTTGAGAAATGTCCATTTGCAGACCAAGAAGGCTATTTTTGAAAATTTACCATTGGAACGACTGGATCGATAAGCGAGCCAGTCATTCCAGTGGTAAGATTTCCAATATTAATCTCTTGCATCAGTAAATCGAAATTTAAAAGAAATTCAAGGGTTAAAGGGTGAGGAGACTGTATACGGTGGCTACTTGTTTGTGTTCCATAAGCTGGTCTCTTCATAGGCATATAATGTCCACTCTGTGATAATATTACTGAGTAACTTGGAGGCATTTCAAAATTAAATGGAAATCTAAACTCAACCATTCATCGATTCTAAACTCAACCATTCATCGAAGAGGCTAAGGGACCAGTTAGTGGTGGTCATTGTCTTTATCTATGCCTGCTCATTAAAATTAGAGAGAACTAACATGGCAGATGCCAGTATAGACTGGCGGTATAACCTTTTTTATTTTGGCCTTAGAGAAGATTGTGTGCAATATATCTGATATTATTTAAGTCCTCTATTGATTTTTTTAAGAAATTTTAATTTATGACGGTAGTAATCATTACACTGCTCGGATAATTCTCATGCCGGTTTGTACATGTAGCAAAATAACCTAATGCACACCAAACATACACAACAGCAAGATGTTTTAACAGTAACTAAATCAATATACAATGTTATACCAACAAGGTCTGATGTCTTACCGGACTCCAGATTGTAGTCGGTAGGATATTGATAATTAACATGCAAACCCCATTCGTCTTCTCGCGAGAACACGTTTTTCAGCCAATATACGATTTTTTATTATTTACGCACAGATTGTAGTCAAATTATAATTATATTATATATATATTAGATACTAAGAAATTAAATTAGTTTCAAAATATTCAACTTTATAGCTGAATATCCCTATACGGACAAACTTTACTCCCAGTCAAATTAGTTTCAAAATATTCAACTTTATGGCTGAATATCCCAATCCGGACAAACTTTAATCCCAGTCAAATTAGTTTCAAAATATTCAGCTAACCTGAAAATTCAGTAATTAAATGTTGCTGAAAATACTTCAATTTTTCAGCAACATTTAATTGAAGTATTTTCAACAACAATTAATTGCTGAATATTAATTGAACGTATACTTTGAAACTCATGAAACTCATTTTACTATCATCAATATGCTGAGGACCTTAACCTATGATCACAAGTGTTGTCTTAGGATGTATACTCGCTGGTGATCTCAAGCGCAATCGCACAAGTAAACTAACAAATGATTAGCGATGTTTATGTAATCACACTCCCCCCCCCCCCCCACCTCACACACCCACCACCCCCTTGCACTTACCGATAAATACAGAAGCGTGTGGTCATTAATAACAACAAATGAATGCCGCTGTGAATGGCGATGTTTATTTAGCAGGACGCTGTAAATTTGACAATATCCGGAAGCATTCTTTGGGAAAAGGTATGTCACGGGAATCTCGACTATATATATATATATATTGGTATCAGAAATTTAAAGAACTAATGTGCTAATTCTGGTGATAATTACGAATCAGTTTTTGCAAATCAATATCTTCCAATACATTATTTGTGTATGTCTTATATTTGTGACTTCTTGATCAAATCGTGTACAAGAACAATTCATTATGCCTCATATAACGGTGATAGCAGAAGATCAACGCGTAAAGGATGTATTTACATTGGAACCTTGTCAAGGATGTGATACGGGTTGTACTGCAGCTAGCAAGAATTTCCATTGTCCGATATGCCCAGTCGCAAAGTTCAAGCCCACGCATCATCACAGGTTGCTGAAGCACTTAGAGTCACATTTCTACGCCAGCAAAGGTAACGTACACACACATGGATATCGTGTTACCGGTTGTCCTCAGCAATGCGGTTATAAATCGTCTGAGAAGAGTAGAACACATTTTCATTGTCCCAAGTGTGATCGAACCATTGCACGTAAAGATCACTACGTCAGTCATCTTGGACAATGCTTAGCGAACTCGGATAACGACATAATGGACACAGATAGCTCCACTCCGATAATCGACCCAGACAGCTCCACTCCAATAATCGACCCAGACAGGTCCACTCCAATAATCGACCCAGACAGCTCCACTCCAATAATGGAAATAGATAGCTCCACTTCCGACGTAATCGACATGGATAACGCCACTCCCGTAATGGACGCAGATAACGCCACTCCCGTAATGGACGCAGATAACGCCACGCCCATCACAGACACTGATAACTCCATTCCAACAAAAAATACGATCAAATGCGGAGTGTGTCATAAGCATTATCATAAAAAGTATATTCGTCATCATCAGCGTTTTGTACATCAGTCCAAACCACCACCAACAATCCACAGTTCGCGTCATCATCACGCTGTATGTATCGATGCTGAAAAGGGAATTTACACCGTTTCTCGGACCATGTGTGGCGTCCAACACCCGATTCATGTTGTTAGGCGTGTTATGGGAATGGATAGTGCAGTAGGTTGTGAAGTAGCAGATTGCCAGGAGTTAAACCAAATCCACTGGCGATGTCGCAACCCTGGTTTCATGTGCGACCATTTAACCTCTACGGAATTTAGCATTCCTGGCATGCTCTGCAATCTCGTTCCGGACGAATTATCCAAGATGGTGGCTGCCGGATTTATGTCTACAGCGCGTAAAGATAGTTGTTTAGAATTATTGAATAAATCTAAACCAAACCGTCATCCCGTCTTAGTTTCCATTCCACACCTTCAATATGCTAGCGAAAGGTATAAGTTTTTCAGCGTTTTTACTGGTTCAGCGCGATGGTGGAGTATAATGCAACGTGCTGTTGTTACCATCGACACAGAATCAAAACCCTCACCCCAAATGATGTGCCGATGTAGGAAGAAAGGTTGTGCTCATCGTGGTATTGTGAGGTGGTGGATGTACCAAAATGGCGAAAGTAGACAGGCGATCGTAGATCGTGATGATGATTGCATTAACACCAATGCAGATGATGCTGCTGCCCTGCCTTCACCACCGTTATTGGCTGAGCCTTCTCACGAGCTCGACCGGATGATTAATTATCTTCGTGAATATAAGAAGATCACCAATGATAACTTCTTGCCCGATTATATTCCGCAACAATGTCCGAGAGAGAGCTTGTTCCCAGAGCTTGCGTATATTGCAAGACAGAATTAGGAGAACCTAAGATAATTTATCGTAGAGCTAAGGTAGTGGCATTAGGATTTCAGCCAGATGAAACATTCCAGACATTCTCTAAACAATGCCCGGATTGCCATCTGGAGTATAGACTGAGGATGGTATTTTCAACTTTGATGACCACTTACTCGTGTCCTACTCATTGTTAATGGAAATGCGTGAAGGATTAGCCACACACACTGCCATCAGCAGAATTGTTTCAATCTTGGAATTCAGACTTAAGATCACACTAAATCACCAGGCGATGGAGCATGCTTATCTAGCTTTCGAAACAATGGTAGACCATGACTATGCATTCTTCTGTATCCGCTGTGGCCATCACCCAAATGTACTTGTACACGATTTGACCAAGAAGGCTGTTTTCCGATACGCAGGTAAATAAATAATTTTAACAATTTTGAAATTAATTTGCTGGAATGAATTGCTTGGTTATAGAGTGATCAGTTTTCAAAATTAATCTGTAAATAGATGTCCGTTAGTTGAATATTTTGAAACTAATTTCACGTGTTGAATATTTAGAAACTAATTTGATTGATCATTATGTAATAAATTCATCCCTCGATTAAAAGCCCAAATAATTCAAATTTAATAAACATTTTTATTTACGTAGTAGTAGTAGTAGTAGTAGTAGTAGTAGTAGTAGTAGTAGTAGTAGTAGTAGTAGTAGTAGTAGTAGTAGTAGTAGTAGTAGTAGTAGTAGTACACGTACACACATAATTATTCATAATATGTAAATTTAAAAATGGAATGTATATGGGTGTCCAGACTGTCGACAATTTTCTTTTGGCCCCTCTGGTTGACATGCACGCCGTCAAAATATTTTTTAAATCTGTCCATCTGGTTCATAGTAATTCTTCTTGATGTGTTTGGCACACATTAAAGGTTGTACAGTCCACGCGTGGAACCGCGAATTTCTCCTATCAATCGCCTCTAGATAGTCAGAGATTTCCGCCGATCGTTCGTCGTAATCTGGTCGGCCATGCTCCCGTTCAAACCTATAAATAAAAAGAACCCAATAATTTCAAGTCAAATTAGTTAATATATAAACTGTATAGGTATTAATAATCATACTTCATCCATAGTGGTCAATCTGTTGAATATTTTGAAATTAATTTGGCTGGAAGACATTGCTGCCTTAGGCTAGGCAGCAGCAATATGACTTTCAGTCAAATTAATTTCAAAAAATTGAACAGGTTGTATCATGAACAATATACTATTTCCGGATGCGTATAGAGATAACAAAATTATTAATAATTAAGTACGTGCGTGGAGGCGATTAAATTATGTACCTTGTAACCTAGGTTATGCAATTTGTAACAAGAGGCCCAATGGGCCTGTATCGCTCACCTGGAACAGCTGATTTCTTAACTGTCTGCTCTTGACTTGTTGAATATTTTGAAAACAATTGGACTGAAAGTTGTTGGCGGCTTAACAACTTCCAGTCCAATTGTTTTCAAAATATTTATCAGGTTCGGTGTGTATATAACCTTTAATTGGAATTTAATATCTAGTTATGCGCAGTCGTTGTCGCTTCAACAATTTAAAGCAGCATTTTGATTTTGATTAATAATACACTTTTGAAATAAACTTACCTCTTAAAAGGTTGCACGACAGTGAGGTGTCGTTGGGGATCTTTCAGCATCGCGTCCGTGAAATTTCGAATTTTTTCCTTTAACAGATCTATCGAAATGTCACTATCTAAGCTATTTCCCAGGGCAATGACAATGATATGTTTTGGATCCCTTCTCAATACGAGATCGATTTTGGCACGGCCTGGAAACTTGCTAATGTTAGCGCCAGTTTCCCGATTCACTCCCGTGTGTTGAAGCTGTTTCATGTAACAAAATTTCTTCTGCATGTTCGCATGCATGCGTCTTACGAAAGAATGCCCAATAATAAATACACTGTGATTTTCCATAACAAAATAATTATAACTGACGAACAAAATGATTATAACTGACGAACAAAATGATTATAACTGACGAATCGTGATTATGAAAACGATATGATTAAAATGAAGAAAATTCCACAAATATAGGCAAATTCTGGACTCTTAATGCGATTAAATAATGTTAAAAGGATTAGTTTTCCTCTTTGATCATTAACCGTTGAAACCATTGCGATTTTGAGCGACAATCAAAGCCTAACAGCACATTACGCTAAGTGATTGAGACTTTCAATGGCTTGACGGGGACAGAATCGCCGGCATGGTTGTATGAAAAGGGATTAAGGTTTTCAAAGAAGGTGCCGTCACATTCCCTCAGACATTATTTATGTACTTATTGATTTATTGTTTAATTATTTGTTTAGTTATTTATTTATTTATTATTGATTATTTATTTATTATTGATTGATCATTTATTTATTTATTTATTTATTTATTTATTTATTTATTTATTTATTTATTTATTTATTTATTTATTTATTTATTTATTTAATTTATTTTTTTATTTATTTATTTATTTGTTTTAGTTACTTAATTTGGGTTTTATTTATTTACGACAGTTAACGAAGTGTCAGTTCCTGAATCTCCTGAGCCTGTTGTCGATGCGGATGTGTTTTGGACGACGATTGAGAAGGAGATGATATCGCGGTGCTTTTTAAAAGGTAAACCTAGTCCATACAACATCAAACCAAGTTACCAGGGCTGGGCACCATATATTGGCGAGTACACAAGGAAAAGCAACATGTTGTTTAACACAGAATACGAGACAGTTAAACGAACAGATCCAGAAGATCATGAACCCATACCGGAAGAAATCATCACGCATCTCTTCGAGAATGAAAAGCTCGATGCTGTGCGACGTTTTTGTCACGTCCTTGGCGTGAAAGCACAAGGAAGCAAACTTGACATGTTGTGTGGTCTGCGAAGCAAGTCCCTGAGCAAATCAGAATTTAACTATGCATATGGGTCACTCTATGGTCATTCAGGTGGTTGGCTATCCTCAACTTGCCCACACAATGTGACATACGCAGTTAGGTTTCTTTTGCGATCTGAGTCTCCGCGTGATTACGTAGATATCTTCCGTTCGATGCAACATGTCCCAACTGTAAACCTTATAGATATTGCTAATACAGTGGCCAAAGTCGGAAACAAAATAGTACCCGGTCTATTCCATCCAAATGATGGGCGCGTTGCCGAAGTGACTGAAGCCAATATTGCGGCGGCAAAAAGTGGTGACCTGAGCGTGCGCATGCCTTTCCTGCTTGATGATCGACCTAAAGAAACAACTGACAGCAACATACATCCTGTCACAGGGTCATCAGAGAAGTACATCTTGTTTGACTGGTTTCATCAAGAAAACTGTAAAGAGGAAAAGGAATATTTACGAAGGTCAACACTCGTGACTGACTTAGCCGGGCATATCAATACACAAGCTGCAGAACAGCTACACCGTGACAAGGCACGCGATATCTATTAGTTGAATGAAATGGGACCAACTAATCACGTTTTCGCTTTTCGATTGGTCACAGAAATAAAAAACAGTGTTTCAAATTAAAACACATTCATACGCCAACAAAAACACATTCCATCTCTGGTGTTAAATGCGAATGGCCAGTTGATAACCGATGTGAAGTACTTCGATACGGTAGTACCAGCAACGTCAACATCTTCGACGGTAACTGTACTTATAAACGGAATGCCGACGCATATGGCTATGGCACAAAAAGCAATTGCACCAGATACAATTCCTATGCCGATTTCAATTCAACCTGAATCATATCAGATACTATGAGTTGAATATTATCGACATCGTGTACCTGGTGACGGAAATTGTTTGTTCAGGGCTGTATGTGTTTCAGTTACCGATAAAGAAGAAAAGGACCATTTGACACTACGAGAGCAGACATATGAGTGGTGCTTAGCGAATAGAGATAGTCTAGATGCGTCAGAAGTGGAGCTCGATGAGCTGCGAACCCCTGGTACATCTGTAGGAGAACTAGCACTCACCGCCATCAGCAATGTATTAAATATATGTATTATGGTTGTGTATACTACTAGAACTTCTGAAGAACACCAGGCCATACAGCCACGATCCGGCGATTCTGTCTCTGTCTTCCCAGTATTGTTCGACCTTAGTGGGCATTATGATGCTTTAGTGTGTCATAATTCTAACACAGCAGCTCCACGTGCGACTAAGACTACAGCGGCAGAGAAGACGCTAAAACGGCCACTCACAGATGCATCCGAGCAATCGAAGCCACGCAAATCGCATAAATGTAACCAACCAAAAGCATTTCACGATCTGCCTGTACTAGAAAAAACCCGAAAGATACTATCATGGTTGGTAGGCCAAGAGGATACAAAAAGAGCACTATCAGGCGTCATTTTAACGGACGGGGTCGTCGAAACTCGTCCGGAATGTATATCACCTTGTGTGTTGGATTCCAACATCAATTTAGATATTGTCCGTGATGTGTTCAACGATGATGCCTGGAGTGTTGTAACAACGACGGTCGCTATTAAAAAACAAACGGCAATTTGGGTTTGTGAGATTTGTTGTATTCAAATTCAAGAAGGGACAACATCCATCGCTTGCGACTGTTGTTTGTGATGGCTACACTTGCCATTCGCGGGTCTGAAAAGAGCACCAAAGAAGAAAATGTGGTTCTGTGGCCACTGTAAATAGATATAAACTAGCAGATGTTGTTTCGACGTTGAATAAATCTTGAAATTACGTTATGACATAATTACAACATTGATTCAACGTCAAAACAACGTCATCACAACTCTCCAAGGTTCGCTAACATCATGACAGTCAAATGGCTTTAAAATATTTTGAAAATGATTTGACTGGAAGCCAATATTGCAGTCTCATAGTTCTCATTTTGTCTTTTGTCTGTTTGTAAGAAATAAACCAATATATTGTTGCAGAGTGTTGTATATAATCAGGTATATTAGAATTTTATTTTCAGTTTGATTATGTTTTAAAGCAATAAAGTATTGTTTGTAAATATTTGTAAATAGTTGTATATTATTTTGTTGGTCTTTTTGTTGGTCTTTATTCCATGTCCCGACCCAATCCAATTTGGGATGTATGCGTGTTTGCGTGTTTAGTGTCTAGTGTCGATGTACATAATGTATTTATATAATGTATAATAACGAGTACGACAAGCGTTAATTACGCCACATCAGTCTTATTCCTGCGTGTTGATAAGCTGTGGTCGTATAAAAAGATTATAAAATTCGACAAGCGTTAATTACGCCACATCAGTCTTATTCCTGCGTGTTGATAAGCTGTGGTCGTATAAAAAGATTTTCAAATTCGACAAGCGTTAATTACGTTACGCCACATCAGTCTTATTCCTGCGTGTTGATAAGCTGTGGTCGTAAATGTTCCGACATATAAATACTTGTATAATTTGTCTGTATGTTTGTGTTTTGCTGGTAATCATGCGTGTGTGTATGCGAGCGTGCGTGCGTGCGTGCCGTGGCTCTTTGGATCTTGGGGGAGAAAATGAATTGTGTTAGATTTGAGCTGTATGCTATTAAATACATCGGCTACTTCGACCATTAATTCTTTAACACTCCAAGGTTCGCTATCATCATGACATCAGCCAAAGTTTGTGCGCGCACGCGTATCTGAGGAAGAAAAAAATATAATATAAGCAGTTTGAAATATAGTCATAAATGATTTAAAAAATCTAAAAGTACCATTCTTTGTCGGCTAGAGTGCTCAAGGGTTAATTCTCTAGTATGTGTCTAGTGTAGCGCTCAGTGCCAGTCAACGCTCCTACAGCCGTTTACAATAGGCCACAACGCTATTATACAGTCGCCTCAGCGCCGTTTACAATAGGCCGCAATGCTATTATGCCTCAGAGCCGACGAGAATCTAGAGCCCCAGCGACGACATCGGCGCTGACGATATCGGCGCTGGAGTCCGGTAAGATGCCAGACCCTTATCTGTTATACATCATTATTATAGTTTTCTTACAACACACCTTTCCAGTTTTAGCTATGCCCCACTCATCTCTAGCTAAGCTACACCAACCCAATGCTCATGTGGGGATCGATCGATCCCTGCACTTCTTGACTATCAATTTCCAGAAAACTATTCAGGGAAGCTGTTGAATATTTTGAAACTAATGTGACTATTATTAAATAGCAAATACATACAATTCATGCAATGTGTCGGACTGTTAAACATTTAAATGGACTAAATTGAGGCATTCTTGCTGTAATTGATTACGACGTCATACTATGCGTCACGTAGTTGATTATGATGTCATATGATGGATGGATAAATTGGAAATATCCATTACGCTTATGTGTGTGAACAAAAGTAAACCTTCATCAGCGTGCTAATGTCTATTTCCAGCATGCTAAACAGTTGACGATTGGTTTGGTTGAGTGAAATTAATGAAAACGGGTGTTTTAGTAATTCAATTAATTATCTTCTAATAGGATTAATAAAATAAAACTAATTGTTTGAACAAATACAATATGTAAATAATAAATTTATGATTATACCTTTATAACTTGAAAGCGAATTGACACTTCTGAGTGTAAAGTATCATTTCTTGCCCCCACGTTGTCCTGCACTGACTCAGTCATGTCTCGCCAATCACCTGCTCATCGCTACAAGCCAGCTTTTCAGGTGTACTCCAATCGTTGGACTATCAAAAGAATTAATTGGTATATTCCGTCCAATGTGACTTTTAGTGCTCTACGATACACAGTATTTCTTCATTTTGACTTTCTATAACCTGATAAATGCGTGTTTACAACAAAATTTTCACAAAAACAAATAAACATCGTGAGGAACCGATTCTTACATACCAGTACCCGAGTACCCGCTAATTGCCTTTGAGCGGCCTCGCTAAGCGATCGTCCGGAAATGTGTATTACATTCTCCGCTTCAGATGCAGTATTGATCAATATATTAATTCTATACGCTTATTAGCCCCAATCGACATCCAAATATCATATTCCCAATTTCCATACAAATCTGTCACGTCTGAGACCGAGTAGTCCATCGGGAAACGACGGCGTGTCTACTTTTTTCACGGGTTCCACTTGTGACGTCACAAGTACGAGGGATTTCCCGCTTCCCAGAAATCAGAGTTTTTGTTCGGCAATCCTCGGAAATTAATGATAATTTGCCTATATTTTTTTAATACGGCATTTAGATTATTAACTAATACAATTTTCGAGTAGAGGAGGTGTATTTACCTAAAATAACTATTACTCTTGGTAGCCGAAATCTACACTTTAAGGGGGATTATGGAATGCAGTCAAAACTGCTATAAAGGCCACCTATATTGTGAGACTGTCTGCATATAGACACCACTTTCTTCAATCCCTTAATTCAATTAAGCAACTTATTTGAACCTCTATTAGGAGAGCACCTGCCTTAAGAGACCACTTTCATCAATTCCTAAATCCAGTAGTATATATGGGTGGCTAGAAGAGGTACACCTGGCAACTGCAGTTCAGCGATCCGCAGCTCCCACCATGCGCACTGTCCTGGGGTGGGGTGGGGGGGGGGGTGTGTATAATTTTTTTTGCTAACAATTGGGGTGTAATTACACAGATAAGACATGGCAGTGATGCCTAGGTTGGTTGGTGAGCCATGGTCTTGTCCCGAATCAGATAAACATGTCCGATATCACATCGACGTGATGGGACCTTCCATAGACGTTTGAAAGTGACATGGCAACACTCACCTGGTAGATGCTATAGTGTCTACCATCTGCTCCACGGAAGTTTCAAGCATGTTCACGTTTTAAACAGAGAATCTGATTTTGAGCTGGTGTCTCCTACAGACAACTCCGCCCCACCTTCTACACATCATAGGAGGGTCGGACAGACTCAACGTCTTCATGGAGTTGAAAACGGTTATAGATGTTTTTCCACAGAAGACAGTGGTAGGGACTGGGATGCATCTTGGAAGTGTGCCAACTTGGCATCCAATACCATGGCAGTCTCGCTTCGGGAGGACACATGCCAAAACTGTACCGCATCTATGAGCAATGTCATAAGTAGAACTAACAACGTGTATGTCAATGTGTGGAGGGTTAAACTGAATACCCGTCGAGGTATTTCTGTGTCAGCACAACACACACGCACGCACGCACGCATCCACGCATGCGCACACACACCCTGTCCCACTATTGAAGGTGATCTTCATACCATCAGGGGCGAGAGTTCATCCTACCATCAGCACGGATGTATCGCTCTAACACTAGGTGAGTGGTCTGTAGGTTAGTGAGTCGGACTCCCTCCTGGATATTAATGGCTTGTTCTGGACCACCAAAGGGATGGCACTGTGTGAGATTTCCTCTAGTGATGCTAACTCCATGGCCCACCCTAAGTAAGACCGTGCCGTCCTGCCCTTGCCCATTATATGTTATGAAAGACGAGTTAACTGCCCTGTAGGTGGGGCTTAGAATACACCTTCCGTATCCTCTGCGTGTCGTAAGAGGCGACTAAAGGAGGTAAGGGTGAGGTAACCCTGACAGAAACCTCGAGTGCTGAAGATGGAGGTTCCATGCCGCACGGCGCACTCTAATAAACCATGGATCCACGCACTTAACCTTTATGATCATGTCGATAGTCACTTACAGGACTGGCGGTATGATCAGCGAACGAAAAGAAGAAGAAAGACGAGTGAGTGGCCTATATAGTGGGATTCAAGGCTGCCAGTCACCACCATGATACCACACTTCATTCTTCTCAAGGAATATGTGCAAATTTCTCATCGGAGTCAACAGCCCACTGTCATGCGGTATCGCTGGGGTGTCTAGCACAGCTGGCTCTACAACATGAAAGCTGAAGTAGGCATCCAAGGTGTTAGCATCATGCACCTCGCCTTCTGTTGCTTCAATCAATGGCTTGAGGATAAACTTCTTCTTCTTCTTCTTCTTCTTCTTTTTCTTCTTCGGGAAGTCGTAGCGAAACACAAACTTGTTTCCATTCTTGATGAAGATTCTCCTTGCTAACACACGTCAGATATGTGACCAGTTCCATACTACCACCAGTGATTGGGTGGAAAGAGAGTGTCCCTCAACTCTGCTTCATACTGTAGGGCAAAGCCTTACTATCGTTCTCCTTCACTGTAGCATAATCAACTTCGTATCTGTCTACTAGATCAGTGAGGCCCATTGAGTGAGCAAATAGCGACTCCTTAGTATACAGAGTGTTTAACCAGGAGGGTATAGTCTTGACACGTCCTGGTAGAATGAGTCTGCTTCAAGGTAACTCAACGTTTCACCACCTACATCCATGCCGATGTGTTACATCCTCTTGCAGGCAGTGCTCACCACACATCACTGACAGAAGTGGGTTTGGATGTGATAGAGTATCTGTCAGTTGCAAGACCCAATCACCTATAGAAGGTGCTCAAACCTAATCTGTTCACCCCCGCAAAACTCCTTGATAGCTCCACCATTAATCTCTATGCCAGCACAGATGGTCTGTTTGATGATCATTCAGAGTTTACGTTGCTGTTACTCATAGACATATCGATTTGTACATGATTTCATATCAGCCAGCCTGTATGATGCCTATTTAGAGTTTATACATGCCCCTTACTCATAAACGTATCAACATGATATCATAACAGACATGCCTAGGCTTTGGCGAGATGGAGGACGTGATATAGGGTTGCCCCTTCATGCTCTTCCATGGAGATACAGGTGCTAAATGAGCAGAGAGTTCTCACAGTGCATTGGCCACTGGCCTGATAGCCAGATCACAAGGAAGCTCCTGAAGCATGCTCAGTATGTGGCACTGGCTCAAAGTACGCTACGGACGATTTCCAAGTCGATCAGTAACGCTCTAGAGAATGGACAGCAATTCTTCAAAGGCTCGAATGGGTGTGTGGACGTTGATGCGTTCGTCACATCGCTTGTCTCTATGATGGCATGTAGTTTGTTGCTTCAGCTTTAATACGATTAGTATAGATGACCTTCCCAGTCACAACAGTCATCCAGAGCCAACCATACATCATGAGTACACCTTTGAATGGCTAGAATGGAGACGTATTATGCATAGTTGACATCCCGGTACTCACCACATCTCAGTCTACCGTCTTTAAGTTTTGTTATGGCGTAACTCTGGGTCTGTTGGATGATATACCAGAGCTAACACTGATCTCCACTACTGACGATGGATGGTGCCGCACCAGCTTCTCGATCAGTACACGACCACAGATTAACCTCAGGATCACCATCAAGGAGGCTAAGAAAGCTCATACCAGAATGAATGATATAATCCCCTCGTTCTGGAACCAACAACTCAATTTCGCCATGTGGTGTCCTACAGTAGGATGCGAAGTCAATGCTGGCTTGCTTTACTCTTATTCAGGCATCCCAAATCTGTGCTAGTTACCAGCTTCCCTGATTCCACGTGTACTACATGGTGAGATAAAGCCTCTAAGAGCTTAGTGCAAGCCTGCCTGATACGAATGACTTCAACCCACAGCTCAATAATTACAAACTCTCAGCGGCCAGTAAACTCAAGCGAAAGTTCCGTGCCCACTCAGACTAAGGTTTCCACAATGCAACCACTAGTGGTCTACGCACTATGTATGAGGGTCCGAGGAGAGACTACTCAGCATTTCCGTATCAAACATCCCTAACTATTGGCTAGCTAAGGCCTGCAGAATTTCCATTTGACCCAGATTCAGGGCCCGAGGCATTGGGACAAAATATGCACATCACCAGAATAAAGCTGAACCACCAAAATTCGTGGAAGTACTTCGTCTCACACACATGCTCGGGGCTCATACCAGTGAGGATCATTTGCATCAACCAGTCATTGAAGACATTGTTATTGCCTCCTTACAGCCCAGACCAAGCCGTAATGCTCTATCGATAGGTTTGGCAGAGAAGAAGTGCAGGCCATGTTCAGCAGTTTCGTCGAGGATATGATCATCGTCGCAGACCCGAGCAGCCTCATCACTAAGTTATGGCATACCTTGCAGAAGGTCTACTGGCAGCTTGACATCACCATATTCTCACACCTTCGACTGATACTGAGCAACATGACCGTGAATGTTGTCACTTGCACCATAGGAGATATGCACAGTCGATATTGAACCTTGCTATGCACATCTATGCGCACGCCTTGAAAGCCACCAGAAGAAGGACTAGCATTAGTGTTACGAGAATGGTTTTATAAGAACAATTGCTCACCGGCGAAGACAATAGAGCCTGAAATAATGGCGTCAGCAAATATCAATCTAAAATGGCGGCTACGGTTCTAGTTAGTTAACGTCTCCATAAATTATCAAATAGTCTTAATTTAGCTAGGATATGTATCTTTTAAGAATAGATGAGAATTTTAAGGGGAAAGCTAAGAGTGTTGTTTATCACTCAGAATGAAGGAAACGTCTTCTCAGACTACTCAGACCATCTAATTTTAAAAGATTCCCCAGCGGGTCACCCTCTTTTGGAGGGGCACAGCACCCACAGATCCAATATTTCTTCCTACGACTATGTGTAAGGCAGACATATTGGCCTATAACCAGAGGCACATGAACAAAAAGTAAGATTGTCACACGTGATCGTTATCAAATTGGTGCTCCATTTCTGCTTAAAATGGCAAAGCTCATATAACTAGCACGTATGGTTTCATTAACCCTTTCTTGATTTGAGATCTGTGGACCAATATGGCAAATTATTTACATTGTATGTATATTCTTTTGAGTATTTTTAATATTATTTAACTGAATGATTTTGAATCCTAAATCACCAAAAGCGTTAAAAGTCAAATTAGTTTCAAAATAAGTAAAACGCTTATGTGGATGGCTGATTTGAAAATGACAAAAACCGATTTCAGAAATGAGTGTTAGTTAATTTTATGCTTTTTTAAGACATATATAGAAACATACATGAAGATATAAAGGATAATGTTGCTGAATGAAAAACTTCCAAAACGACCGTATTAGGCATTATTCCACTGAAGTATGTAAAGATAGCCTACCGCCTTCTTACAAGCTACATACATATTTATAAATTTAGTAGACCATTCAGATGAAAATGCACAAAGACAATAATTTCACAGCCAATTAAAGGTATTTATTGACCGCCAGAAAATGGAATCCTAACTTAATGAATAAATGAGTCGTAGATATAACTGAGTCGTCTGATATTTTTATAGCATGCCCGAGATTACTAGTGTTGACCGTTCTAATATTTTAAATATTCATTTGTAGTTGCTAGTCTAGTTTGCATACCTAGGGGTGGGGCTAAAAGTAACATTAAAAAAAAAAACTGCTGTATTCCATCACCCTTACCATAGTTCTTGCCAAAAACGGTGCCCTATATAGCAATGCCAATTGGCTTTCATGCGGCCATAGGCTTCTGCTCAAATTCCAAGTGAAGTATGAGTTACCCACACGAGAACAACGACACCCTCGTGTTACATTTTACCCTGTAGTTGGGGCAAGTTGTAACACTATGTGGGGTAAGTTGTAACATTGTGGGGTAAGTTGTAACAAAGTGGGGCGCTATATATATTGCTTTCTATATGCTTTGAAAATATTAAACTCATAAATCTCACGCATGAGTGGATAAAGCATTGTATAGTAGCCTTGTATTAGAGTCATTGGTTCGTCTGCCGAGTCTACTTGTAGTCTCATTTGTCTCCTCATGTATTCTCATTTCCTCGTGAATCGAATAGAAAAAGATATGAAACAATTATTTGAAAGGAAATGTATTAAATTACTGACAAAAGAACTGAGTTATCAATCTATGTTCAATAAAAATCTTTTAAATTAGCAATGGGAACGGATAAGCGAGTTTCTGACAGCTACACCAGTGAAGATGACGTTAGAAGCTTGCATGGAAGTAGATCAAAATGTGAACACCTTTTTAGAATACCGACTCATTGAATGTTTCAGAACAATAATTCATGAGCCATGTTCCATCTGGAGGTGATGCAGATGTTTAATCGGAATCACAATTGTCACAAATGTATCTGATTGTTTGGCTTCCTGATGGTGTGCACGCCTCGTGTGACCAAAACTTGCAGCTTCCACACTGTATCCACGTTTCCCCTGGTATGCCGGATTCGTACGATTCACAGCATATGAGACAAATATTTTCATCCCCATCAGATGACGACGATGACGAGGGAAGCCTCTGTCTAGGTGTACCAATCTTGCCTCTTCCTCTCCCCCTGCCGCCTCCACTGCCCCTTCCGCTGCCTCCTCCCCTGCCTCGTCCTTGGAACAGGCTCTTAGTAACACTTGACTTGGTCTTAACAGCTGGAGTTGTCTTTCTTCTGTCCTTTCTACAGGCTTCTAAATGCATCTTCACTGGCGTATCTGTCAGAAGCTCGCTTTTCCGTTTTCTGTTGGCCATAGACCTAGAAGGTTGTTTTCTTTCGGCATGAGGAAATGGAATAACTGCTTCCGGACTGAAAGAGATGGCAGCTCGTGGTGCAGTTGAGGTGCTAATGGATGGATGTTCTGTTGTGGATGTAATGGGTATGTTAGGTGGTGGTGCAGCACGCGTGTTGGCACTAGCAGGTAGTGGTACAGCAGGCGTGTTGGCACTAGTAGATGGTGACGCAGTATGTGTGTTGGCATTAGCAAGTGGAGATGGTACAGTGAATAAGTTGGCACAAGCAGGTGGTGATGCAATGGGCGTGTAGGCGCCAGCAGGTGGTGATGCAGTATGCATGTTGGCACTAGCATGTGGTGATGCAGTAGACCTATGCGTGTTGGCACTGGCAGGTGGTGGTGCAGTAAGCGTGTTGGTACTAGCAGGTGGTGGTGCAGTACGTGTGTTGGCACAAGCAGGTAGTGGTGCAGTAGGTGTGTTTGCACTAACAGGTGGTGCTACAGTATGTGTGTTGGCACTAGCAGGTGGTGGTGCGGTACGTGTGTTGGCACTAGCTGGTGGTGGTGCAGTATGTGTGTTGGCACTAGCATGTGGTGATCCAGTACGTGTGTTGACACTAGCAGATGAGGGTGTAGTAGGTGTGTTGGCACTAGCAGATGAGGATGTAGTAGGTATGTTTGCAGTATCATGTTGTACAGTGGATGCCCTAGCAGTTGTGTTGACAGGATCCGGATTATCCATTGGTATGGATCTGTCTGTCACCTCTGATGGCGCAAACTCCACTTCTGTGAAAATATCATGATTGAAGGGGTAAATGCCGGTGCACTGAAAGGCCACTATGATGTTTCTCTGTGTCATCGCTTGTGGGAGTGCTAGGCCAACAATACCTGGTACATCATAAATTGTCATTGGCTGGCCTGGGTGTTCCCTCATCCATGCGTGGCACAGATTGTTCACATAGGATTTGAAAGGACCGTAAACCACTCTGTCGAGCGGTTGAAGTTTGTGGGAAGAGTGTGGAGGAATAGATAATAGGGTGATGTTGTTTGCTCGACAGAAATCAATGGCTGGTACATAGAGATGAGAGATATGATCGTCGAGAATGAGGAGAACGGGTCTGATAGGGGACGGGTTAGCATGGTTAGCGAAGTGCTGGATGTATACGAGGAAGTCTTCTTCTTTCATCCATCCAGATCCGTTTGCAACCCCAATCGATCCTGGTGGTGCACCATTGATGAAATGATCACGATAATTCTTTCTTGGAAAGATTAGCATTGGAGGAACAGAGTTTCCAATGGCATTAATAGCACATGCTACCGTCACTAGAACCCCCCGTTCTGCTGACACAACACTCCCGACACTCCGTGACCCCTTCTTTGCTACGACCCTGTTAGCTTTTGGCACTGTCGTAACACCGGTTTCATCCATGTTGTAGATGGACTCTGGTCTTGTGGAGTATCGAGCAAACACACTGGAAAGGTTATCGTAGAATCGATTTACTGCAGGTCGGTTAAAACCGATAGCTCGAGCTAAACTTGTGTTTTCCGCAATCCGTATGGAGAGCTGATTGTTTCTTTTCATAAAGGAGAGAAACCAATCCTTACCCGCATATTGGTTTGTTTTCCAAGATGTAGGCATACTGATCTTAAACTTTTTAGCACACTGATAGGCCAGCATCCGAACCTCCATAGACGACAGTCCGAAATGCATATCTGCAGACTTAAGAAGGTAGTCTGATAGAGCGATCTCTTCTTCCTCTAAGAAGACTTGGTGATGATGGCTGTATCCCGGTTTTACTGTCAGTGCTTTGTTTACAGTAAGATCGGCTGTTTTCTTTATGTAGCGACTCAGTGTAACGTGGCAAAGCCCATGACTTCTAGCGGCTTCTCGGATTGAGGTTCCTAGTTCCACTTCTTGAGCTGCAACTCTATACTGGTCCACTCAGGCTTTTCCACGCTCTGTCTTCTTTTTGTATGTTCTGACCATTCTGAAAATAAAAGAAATTATCTACAGTTATTAACCGATAACATCCTGAATTAGTTCTCCAGGGCTATAGAAAGGGGGAGGGGAGATACACACACCTGGACCCTTCTAGTTTGATACCGGTACATAGCATATTCCAATTCCCAGGTGCAGAACACCAACTTCAAATACTATCGAGGGCTTTGAGATCTACTAATGATTCTGTATATATATATATATATATATATATATATATATTAAAATGCGTTTATACAGTCGAACCTGCTCGAGCGACCACCTGTCCTTTGGGGCCGAAAGATGGTGGTTCCTTAAGATGGGTGGCCATAAGACCACCCGTCTTAAGGAACTGCCATCTCTTGGCCCCAAAAGCGATATCATATGGTAATTTACTTGTATTAAGGCACAATATGTCTTCAATGGCAAGCTATAGGTGCGCAAAAGGGTGGTCACTTAAAGCAGGTTTGACTCTATAATGGTGAGCACACGTAATAACCCTAGAAACATATCATCAGCAATCAAACCTACATCGACATATGTGAAAGGTAGTGTGGGGCATATTGTAACAGTCGGTGGGGCACGTTGTAACACTGTTACAAAATGCCCCACTAGCTATGTTACAATGTGCCCCCACCCTACGTCATTGACCTTTTAGACCGGTGACGTCATACGCATTGCACCGCGTGGTATGCACAACATGTGAAAATATGGCTAAATGGATGTAGTTTAAGATGTTATAAGCAATTCAGACGAGGCGTGTTTACCTTCGGCACAAGAAAAAAATATTTGAGACGAAAGAAAATTACTTACGTGTGACGAAAAGTGAAAACTTCGTGCAGATTTTATTTCCGCTGACGCAAACAATGTTGTTTCACGTAGAATACCCGGATAGGCGATGCGCGTGCGCACAACAAATACGGATGAAATAGGTACTCGTATTTGTTCCCTCGGGATGCGTTGTTACAATATGCCCCATGTTACTTTCAGCCCCACCCTCATAGTGGCGCGTGCTTGTTATTATAAATTAAGCTAAGTATAATAGGTAGTGAAATCTAATCATTATTTTAATTAGGCCTAATAAGAAAGACGTTTAAGCACAGCTGTATGCAGCTAGGCCTACAAAAACAGGGCCCAGGCAAATTAGTTTCAAAATATTCAACAGAATGTTTATTAAATAATATAGGCTAAAGACATACAATGGAGGAATCCAGTTTTAGCTATGTCCCGCCCATCTCTAGATAAGCTCTACCCACGCTTTGCCCGTGTTGGGATCAATCGATCCCTGTACTCTGTGAGTCTAAATTTCCCGAAATGTTTACAGGTAAGCTGTTGAATATGTCGAAACTAATTTGACTGGATTATAACAGCAACAGCGCCCAGTCAGATTAGTTTTAAAATATTCGACAGGGTTTATTAAATAGTAAGGACAAACAATTTTTACAACTTACAATATTAAACGCTTATGACGAACATAATCACATGATTCATGGCGTTATCTATTATGACGTCAGCATATATGTGACGTATTTGCTTATGGCGCCATGCGACTGAGGGGCTTGATTCATTCCTCTATTAGAACAACTTGATAGACTATTTTTTGGGAAACTTACGTCAGAAACAAATTAGAAGTGCATACGTTTTATTGTTTAATTGAACAAAATTAAAGAAAAAACAATGCGTATTATGTTCTCACTTATCAGAACACCATTGTTAGGTGCGAGTCGCAACTAAATATAACATAGCGGTTCTGTAAATTTTGTTTATTTTATTTGGAAAGCTTCGCAAAAAACCCAACCGCGGCAAGGATTTTACTTAACGGTTTTTATCCAATCTTTACGAAAAATTAACGGCGAAGATTTCCCAAGATTGTGTGTTCACCACACGCCAACTTACTACTACTACTACTACTACTACTACTACTACTACTACTACTACTACTACTACTACTACTACTACTACTACTACTACTTGCTACTGCTACTGCTACCACTACTTACCACGTACCTATGTCCATGTACCACCTATCAGCACTATCTGCCTCTGCTGCTAATACAACCCTAATAGGGCCTATAAGTGCTAGGTTGCGTACTTGTAGTCTAAACCTCGCCAGCAATGAAAGTTATATGAGCAATGGTTCATGTTTGCACTATAAACGCAATACGTTTTTCACCGCGATGTGTTTCAAGATAATGAAATAATGCAGAATAGTCCATGATATTAATAAAGAAGGTCTTCTTATATCTGATATATTTGATAGTGGTGATAATTTACATAGCTGTAATATGACAACAACTTGTTCACAACATGTAAATATAGTTCTGACTATTCAACCCGAAAATCATATCACCACATTAACTGTACCTGCTCAAATTATTGATCATAATGCTAAAATGATGACGAAGATGGTGATGTGGGTACGCAGGGTGGTTGGTGGTGGTGGGGTGGGGGGTCGGTGACGCCAGCTCATTAGCATATTAGGACAAGCCCATTCATACTTCCATGTATGGGCATAAGGGGGCGGGGCCTAGTATGCTGAAGAGATGACGTCGCGGGGCTCTCGGCCAATCACTCTGTGCGCCTACCACGCGACATAACTAGTACTGATGATAATGAAGATTATTGTTGTGGTGATGATGATAATGATGATGGTGATATTAATAATAGTATTAATAGGACTTCGATTGTTGTATAATATTAGTCTTAATGATTTAATTAGTATAGCAAACTCCACTGCCAAGAACAGTATAATTACATATTGTTACCTCCATATGCTATTGTACATGTTACAAAATGAACGATTTTGCTCGAACGAAATGTATGCATGCATCAGCATTGAACCTTGAAATAAAAGTAAATGGCCGGGTTCGTGCTTTTAATATTATGGAACATGTTTACAGGTCCATGAATGACCATGACTAATTTCTTTATTTTAGTTTGCTTAGACAGATTCTATTTGTGTAGGCATATATGAATGCATGACAAATGCATATGACGCAAATGCATTTGATTTTGAGTACTTGCCATAGGAATTCAGAAATACGCTTAAAAAGGTTGCTGAAATTGTAGCGTACGGTTTGTCCAATGATCGTATCTTTTATGTCGTAGGAATTAAGGTAATTAAGCCGTTGTAATTGTCAAACAAGAACTCGAGAAAGGGAGTGATCAATACTAAATATGATTAGCTTTTCAGTCTTAACATTTGTACCCTAAAGGCAACGTACTAAAAATCATTT
This sequence comes from Chaetoderma sp. LZ-2023a, assembly GCA_034401795.1. Lineage (NCBI taxonomy): Eukaryota > Metazoa > Mollusca > Caudofoveata > Chaetodermatida > Chaetodermatidae > Chaetoderma > Chaetoderma sp. LZ-2023a. Next base: position 298,692 of record JAVVLW010003263.1, on the reverse strand, counting down.
AAAATGCCAGAACTATGCTTATTCTACTGGATATTTTGACTGGGAGGTTATTGTCTATGGCAACGACATGATTCTGCCAAGTTAGTGTCACAATATTCGACAGAGTAAGCCTATCTTTATGGGCTTGTTCAAAGTCAAATTCTGTGAATTCAGGTTTAAAGGGTGAAAGGGGTTGATTATTGTGGACGCCTGAGGTGATTGTACTCTGTAAATTATACAAACTGTTATAGGCTAGATCTACGTATTGGATTTAGCTGCGGATGGCATTCTAGCTGTGGTAAAGTATTGATATTGTATTTACCGTTCTTATTTTCTCAGTGATTTAGCCAGATGTCTTGTCAGAGTTAAATAATAATAATAATAATAATAATAATAATAATAATAATAATAATAAATAATGGGCTGTGTAGTAAACTAACTATGTGAGAATAACGTAACCCTTTTAATGGCCATGCGCGTCAAAAATTACTTTTGTAGTCGTCTTAAGAAATAGCCACGAAAATAATTTTTTTAAATTATTACTGGAACTAGTTCTAGCATTCTAGTGGCAAATTATCAAGTGTACTGTTGCCTGCAATTCACCTTTCCAGAGTATCCATCCATCATGTGACCTCGTATGACGTCATAATCAGCTCAGCGCGTGTATGATGACGTCACAATCATTACGTCACAAAGGGTTCCATATAGACCGTCATCAAATCTCAGAGTCCGACACGTTGTATGGGCTGGTTAAGCATGACATTACTGCACGTGATTCGGAACCGGAAGTGTGTATTTTGCTTTATTACTTCACAAGAGCGTGTTTATGACGTCATCATTTATTGTTAAACAAAAACATTGTTTTGTGTATTTAACAATCGAGCTGAACCCGGAAATACGTCATCACTTAACAAGCCCATAGATTGTATGTTTTTGTAATTCTTTGAGATTTAATAAACATGCTTAGGCAGCAACAGCACCCAGTAAAATTAGTTTCAAAATATTCAGCAGCTTACCTGTGTAGTTTTTTTGGAAATTGATAGTCAGGGTGTTCAGAGATCGATCGATCCCAACACGAGCGAGGTGTGGGTGGAGCTTAGCTAGAGATGGGCGGGGCATAGCTAAAATGGAAACTCAGGAAGTAAATCAAGATTGACTCTTTAGATATGTCGGAAGGTGTCTATTATTAACTTCTTAAACTAATAATATATATAACACACACACACACACACACACACACACACACACACACACACACACACACACACACACACACACACACACACACACACACACACACACACACACACACACACACACACACACACACACACACACACACACACACACACACACACACACACACACACACACACACACACACACACACACACACACACACACACACACACACACACACACACACACACACACACACACACACACACACACACACACACACACACACACACACACACACACACACACACACACACACACACACACACACACACACACACACACACACACACACACACACACACACACACACACACACACACACACACACACACACACACACACACACACACACACACACACACACACACACACACACACACACACACACACACACACACACACACACACACACACACACACACACACACACACACACACACACACACACACACACACACACACACACACACACACACACACACACACACACACACACACACACACACACACACACACACACACACACACACACACACACACACACACACACACACACACACACACACACACACACACACACACACACACACACACACACACACACACACACACACACACACACACACACACACACACACACACACACACACACACACACACACACACACACACACACACACACACACACACACACACACACACACACACACACACACACACACACACACACACACACACACACACACACACACACACACACACACACACACACACACACACACACACACACACACACACACACACACACACACACACACACACACACACACACACACACACACACACACACACACACACACACACACACACACACACACACACACACACACACACACACACACACACACACACACACACACACACACACACACACACACACACACACACACACACACACACACACACACACACACACACACACACACACACACACACACACACACACACACACACACACACACACACACACACACACACACACACACACACACACACACACACACACACACACACACACACACACACACACACACACACACACACACACACACACACACACACACACACACACACACACACACACACACACACACACACACACACACACACACACACACACACACACACACACACACACACACACACACACACACACACACACACACACACACACACACACACACACACACACACACACACACACACACACACACACACACACACACACACACACAGCAAACAACCAGTATAAACATAATTTTGAAATAGAACTTATAGAAATGTAAAAAATACTTTATTGCTTTTTTATACCATTACGGCTAATCAGCACAGTACGGTTTAGTCATGAGTAATAACAACCCAGAGGCATACTGGAATTTAATTAACCAGAAAAGTAATAATACATGCCCAATAAATATAGATGGCATGTATAAATATTTTTAAAAGATGAATGGAAATGAGGATGATAATACTGAAGAGGATATATTTGAAACACCAAGTAAAGCACAAGTAGCGAAAGCTCAGATCTGATGTTAAGTGAAGCACATCCGCGTGTATGTTGCTAGTCACGTCACAGCCGGTGGTTGATTGCTTATAAAGCTAGGCGAGAAAACCGTAGCAAATCATTGCCTAACCCTCTTAACCCTTACAACGATGAATTCCACATATCCCTTTTTCAAGGCAACCATACTGTCCATGCATGAAAACTTGAATATTTTGAAAATTAATTTGACAGCTTACCTTGTGCGGTAGCTACCTTGAATTTAAGATTCTGGGTCTTCAGGGTTCAAAGTGTTAAAATCTTTTCAAATGCGTCGACAAAGTGGACGGAGCTTAGCTAGATATGGGAGTGGCATACCTAGAAATGGATCTCTGTATTTGCATGCCATGTTTCATCCCCGGGAAGTTGTACAAATAAATTGTTTAATACCGAGCAATGTCCTATGAAAGACTGACAATTCTGTTTTTTCTTTAAGTGAACACAACTGGGACACAATGGAATTAAATAGTGGTCCGCTGAAAGATTACGCATTGAACACGTTAGAACAGTGTATAAAATAAAAACAAAAATGATCACTGTATATGTGGCGCCATAGCTCCCAGTCAAATTATCAATAATATAATCATCATGAGTTTAAGATTTGTTTAGTAGGCTATACTGTTATAACTGCATATAATCACCATGATCACCACACATTTTGGTAAAGCTGTACTCTTATTTTGTACACTGCGTTACACATTATCAGAGCAGGTAGTAATTTTTTCTATTTTATCTCAACAGACCAAATGGATCTACGTGTTCTGTTCATTGTTCTGAGCTGTGCGGGCTTGATCTACATACTGTGTCAAATCATTGACGTCCAGCCTTCTGCAACACATGAATCACGTAATCAAGTGAGGATACAGTGTGTCAATATATCTAGACAAAAACAACCACCTAAGCTTCACCCATGGGTCCGGGTGTATGACCTTCACAAATACAATAATGACACATTTGACTGTGTCCCTCTGGGGGCCAGGACTGGCAAGCCGACTATCTGCATACACCCAGTAAATGTCGATCAAGATGTATCAGCGAATATAAAGAAATATGGACTCTATGAAAAATTTGAATGTAACTTGTTTCAAGACATACTTCAACAGAACCCAGCGATGAACGTGGCTGACCTTGGCGCCAATTTGGGACAATATTCGATGCTTGCTGCTAACATGGGTCGCAAAGTACTTGCCATAGATCCTATGCTTGAAAATGTTCAACGGTTTCACAGGTCGGCACTACTGAACGGTTTTCAAAACAACATCACCCTCGTTATGAATGGTTTGTCAGACGTACACACGATTCTAAAATTTACTAGAATCCACAAAAATATTGGCGCTACTCGCGTTAGCAAATTAGATGAGAGAGGTTTTAATGAGAAAGAATATGGAATAGGGCAGATCAGGTCAGTGTTGTTAGATGACCTGATACCACTTTGTCATTCGCAAACATTGTTTATAAAGATGGACATTGAGGGAAGTGAAGTTAGAGGCGTTCGCGGCGGTAAACATTTTTTCAATCAAAATGATGTTCGCTACGTACTGATGGAGATATCTCATCACTATAGCAATCCAGAGATTTATCATTTGTTTGACTTCTTCATCTCGTATGGTCTTGAACCACATACTGTGCACATGCAGAAACTTGATGTCATGACCTTTACTACATGGGCACAAGAGAACGTGCTATGGATAAAGAAATCTACTTAGAAGAGTACGTTTTGATGTAGCACACATACACAACATCCACCCACCCATACGCTCACCCACGCACCAACACGTGCATTTGGATCATCACATTTAAACAGACTTACGGGCCTACGCAACGAGTCAGATGTCATGCGATGACAGCATAAACATACATACTAATTATAACCAGGAATGGATGTCATATTGGTTTCGGTATCTTAAGACGTTAAAGCATGTATCTTATAAACGAGCACGTGTCGTTGATCAGTTCAGAGGGTTCGTCGTCAAGTTAGTGTAGGTTAGTTTACCAATACCTGATTATCGCACTGGACAATAACAGACTCGCACGCGCGTACACACATGCATACGCTCACGCACATGCATACGCACGCACGCGCCCACATACGCACATATTCAGACACGTTGATTACGGTTGTGACACTTCATGGCTGGACTAACAAGTATTTGAAGGTTTCTACATGCGTTTCCGATAACATTGACATTTGCCCTTTTAAGCCCAAGACGACGAGGTTTTCGTAGGACGGCAATACCTGGAAGGCCTTTGTCCTAGATACAAGCTTATTGACGATCCCACGATTTTCTCTATTTGAACCCGATTCGTGAGCAGTCGCGGCGGAAATCGGGCACGAGTCTACGCGCACACATGCGCTGGGAGATTGCAATAGTCTAGTGATACTTCGTGGTGAGCCTATTAATTTAAAATCTTGAGAAATTGTTCGTCTTCGAAACTAATGAAAATTATTTTAAATATTAAATATCTTATTTTTTTGTAGGCTATAGCCATATGCTTAGCGATTTTAGACTTTTGGTGAGAATATATATTTAAGATTAAAATTAAGAAAAATTATTAAGGCGTTAAAATCATAATTGCCACTCCCCTCTATGACTTTTCACACACACGCACGCACGCACGCACGCACGCACGCACGCACGCACGCACGCACGCATGACTATTTTAATATGGTCTCACAACACTTCGTGGCGAGACTAATTATTACACAAAAGCCATGGGAGGTGATAGACACACATGACGGGGGTGGGGGTGGGGGTGGGGGTGGTGAGGTGTGTCCGGGAGTACTCCCCCGGAAAATTCTTTAAATCTAGATGCTCTCAGTTGGCCACCATAATATTCCTAATTGTTATTTCGCAGCTCCTAGATAATACAGCCAGATTATTTTGGTGGCTAGAATGGGGTTTACGAGGCCAGGGAAATGCCTTGTAGGATATATGACCACTTAAATATCAACACACCTAAGGCATATAGGTTTAGATCGCATGACCTTGAAAAGCCAGGATGGCCGACTAAATGTTGTAAATTGCTATTTCTCAGCTCTAAGATATCGTAGAAAGATGGTTTTGGTGGCCAAGTCGCTGTTTATGAGGGAACGTGTTTCTCCAGGGGCAAGCCATAAATCTAAGTCACAAGTAGGTTTGTGAAAATCCATGAAATAGGTTATATAATGACACTACTACTTGCAAAATCCAATATCGCCACAGATTAAAATAATATAAACCAATACACAAATGCAGCGCGTAATAAAATGGTGCAGGAATAACTGTATTCATTATGTTACTATGACAAACATAATGCATCTGTTCGGTGCCACACATTGGCATTGCTGTTTATGTATAATGTCTATATTCCCTGACTGAAATCATTACTGTACATTAGTTTTTCTCGTATAACTAAAGCATAGTTAGAATTGTGTTTTGAATGAAATCAGAGCACATACTTGAAATAATCTATAATTCCAGTCCGTTGCCAGTATCTTCCGCTGAATCTATGCTATATATCATGGGCTGCATCGTCACTAGTGTTAATTTCACTATCCAGATTTAAATCGTATTCTGAGTCACTAGCGTCCTTATATTGCTCATCTCAGCTTGTTTCTTTGACCGATTTCTTGGAGGGCCATGTGCATACAGTTTCAATACCGCTTTCTTCATTATCTGCTTGGTAATACGTACTCCTTTTGCCTTTTGATGTTCGACATTTCGTTGTTGACAAACTTGGCGGGAACTGTGAACAGTTAAACCATAATGGTGTTAGACCATCACCAGACTCTATCCACCCTCTGCCTTCTGCAGGTATGTTGTCAATATTTTGCTTAATACTTTGCCAAATGTATGTTTGATAATCAGCCCTTTTTAAATGTTCGGATCAGGTATTAAACTACAACTGGACTTGACTCTCTGTCTTTCATACATACGTATTCTGGTCTGTACAATATCTTCACTGTCTTTGCCTGAGTGCATAAGCGTTTGCAAGAATGCCTTGCTTTACGTGTGTCCTGTACAGATGAGGACGTTTCTCCGACTGCAAAAAAAATGTGCATTTTGTCGTTTTTATCATTTTCTTGAATGGCTTTACTTTGCCTACACCAAACGGAAACGAGGATGTGTCACATCCAGTGATGCTATGACATCCTGGCAAGATATTACAAACTGAATCACCTAATCTATTCTACATAGTACTCACACTAATGTATCTGTCACTGTCAATTTTTACCATCCACACCTCAGGAGGCTTGACAATATTACATGTATATATTAGAAGCACTAAAATATCGGCACCATGAGCTACCACAACTACAGGAGTGTCACTTTGCAAAGCATGTAGCACAACTGTTGTATCGGCTTCATGGTGATTACAGCAGCCACGCTTATCCACTGTATCAGCTATATGATGCCATGTATTTTCAGACTCTGATATGATCATTGGAATTTCCAACTTGGCCCTGGCTTCACTTTATAATGTTCTACCAAGAAATGTATCAATTCTGTTTTGTTTTCACTGTTTGATAAGAAAGCTTCCAAGTCATTAGCCTTTGGGATTACTTGTCCAGCATTTGTGATATACGCCCCTTTCCCAGGTTCACCACGTCTTCTCTGTGTCATCTCCTTTATTCTGTTTTCCCATATGTGTCCATCACAATCATTAGCTTCAACGGATATGCATAGATGGTGTACAGAACCTCAGAAATGCCTCAGCATATTCTCCCCAAGGAGCTCTTGGGGATACTGACCTCACAGCTGCCATACCATCAATAATCCACTCTGCAGGTACTGGTGCGGTGTTTTTGGTTGACTCTGTATCCTCAATGAGATAATTACGCAGAGAAGCCGTTGATCCTTGTCTTAGATCTCGCTCAGACGAAGCCATCGCAAGAGGTACTGATGTCACAGGATAGGAGTGTGCCTCTTCAGTGCTGGCAGCATTTCCTACAAGTGATCCAAAAGCTTGTTTATCTTCTTTGAGAATATTCACAATTCTTGGCTCCTTTTTGGCTTTTTCCAGACCTGTACAAATGGATCTAGAAAGGTATACAGCTTCTCAACAAGTTTGTCAAGTGTTGCCGTGTGCTGTTTCTTAGCACCTTAAGTGTGGTCTCCTTATGCACTGATGAAGTTAACATGTGAAGTTTATTTTTCATTGCTGCACGTAATCTTGCCATTAAATGACTGGTCTTGATGAATGTGTTTGTTGTTCCTATGTTTGTACTATACCCGCCTTGCATTGGGCCACCTTTCACTTTCACTTCATGATTTATTGTCGTTTAAATGATGAGATCTCCATGTACCGCCGAAAATCGTTCGCCGCTCAGACAGCCCCCAAATCAATTCTTTTACAGCTCACTCCAGGATTTTCGATTTGTATCCTTTAGTCTATGCATCATTACATGCTGATATGTTAGGTACCGTGCATAATTAACATGACCGAAAGCAAACAACTGAGGAAGTAAAGCACGCTCAGCTTGAAGACGTTGTTTAATGTTCATCTCACGTACAGCACTAATGAGAGATAACAAAAATGACATATCACTAATATATTCTACTACCATGATTGACTCTGTCCCTGTGGTCAATAATAATTCGGCACAAAGTACAACAAACTTTCAAAACAGCATTACGACTTTTTGGAGTTAGATCACATCTCAGAGTTATTAAGGTTTGTTTGAAGTCATCACTGAACTTTGAACTGTTACAATGTTTTTCAATCCTGAATCTCAGGAGAGCTGCGAAAGATTGCTTATGTAGACGGATGCCTCTGTAATAGTGTCGCCACTCCTCAGCTTGGTCAGCCGATCCCTTCGCCACAGCACTTGCATCAATCCACCATTCCTTGAATCCTAATACACCATACCTTTTGTGCATGATCTTTAATTTGACTAGCAATGTGTGAAATCTACCCATTAGTGTTATGATGTAATCGTACTTCTTATCATACATGTAACCATTTTACAATTCACAGCTTCATCTGCATGAGCAAATATGCAATCCAGTTCTAAGTCATCTGCCATTTGTAGAATCAAATACATATACCACTTGCACACATCATCCAGTGAAGGCAATGGAACCACCTCAAGATACTCCACAACACTTCTTTGTCTCAGAATCTGTAATCTTTTTCATAAAAGCAGTCCAGCAGCCAATGGGGTCTGTTTCTTGGCTACAGTCAGTTATTAATTTTTCACCCGCAGCACTAGTTAATACCCATGCTATATCACGTTTCAGGGCCTGGTCTATCAATGGACCTTTCCATTTTTAGCCATGCCCCGCCCATCACTAGCTAAGCTCCACCCACACCTTGCCGTGTTTGGATTGATCGATCCCCGAATGCCCTAGCTATCAATTTCCTGAAAACTATACAGGGAAGCTGTTGAATATTTTGTAACTAATTAGACTGGGTGCTGTTGCTGCCATAGTCAAATTAGTTTCAAAATATTCAACATAATATTTATTAAATAGTAAAAGCAAACAATTTGTACAACAGCCCATAGACCGTCATCAAATATGCGTTCGTGACGTACTTATCGACATCATTCATGACGTCATTCATTATGATGTCATTGTACTCATCACGCAGTTCATTATGACGTCATATGATGGGTGGGTACTCTGGAAAGGTGAATTGCGAATCCTTAGTATCAGCATACTCTGGAACATGAGCTGGAGACACTTTCTTTGGATTTTATATGATCCATAATCCACAGTTACCTCATCATCAGCAACAACAAGTGCTTCGTCCTGACCTATCACAATCTGTTCCTTCTACCACAGAAACCGTTGGACAACATGTCTGAAACACGATCCCATTGATGTGATGTGTTGTTTGAGAACTTAGATTTATATCTTGACTCTAGAGAAACAGCGACTTGGCCACCAAACTCATCTTTCTACCGAGCTGAGAAATAGCAATTTACACCATTTAGGCAGCCATCTTGGCTTTACAAGGTCATTCGATCTAAACCTATCTTAGGTGTGTTGATATTTAAGTGGTCATCATGCCATACGGCATTTCCCTGGCCTCATAAACCCCATTCTAGCCACCAAAAAAATCTGGCTGTATTATCTTGGAGCTGCGAAATAACAATTATGAATATTATGGCGGCCATCTTGGATTTCTTTGATCAGGTGATATACAATCTATACAGGAGGCACTAGCAACACATTACTATATAGGTTGCATTGCTGAGACATCTACATAGGCAGTCTCTGCGCCTATTTGCTATGTATGAGACATCTCGGAACTGAGAGGTATCATTCACCAAAACGAAATGTTGGCCATATTGGATTTTGATGATCATGTGACCTAATTCTCAAATTTAAAGACTAAATATATATCTAATGATAGGAATCAGGTTCCCTGAGCCCAGATATCACATTTTAGACACCAAGATCACCTTCTGCCATCTGGAAGCTTCAGAACACGGTGTTATCTGTTCGCAGCGGCCATCTTGGATTTATGCAAATTAGCTCATTAAATATACACAAAATTAAATATACACAGATATACCTTTGACAGCCCGAAAGATTAGTTTGCTACAGCTATATCCCTGTCTATATTAGCAAACACAGAATGATGTATCCATTTTAGCTATAACCCGCCCATCGACCCTGAGCCTCACTTTTCAGAAAACTATACAGTTTAATATTAAATAGTAGAGGCATATACTTCTTACAAGTGGCGGACTTTTAAAAAATCATGACAGACTTAGCTACGTTATTCACTACGTATTTGATTGCGACGTCAGTCTCAAGTTCAAGTTCAAGATTATTTATTTTGATATAGAATATACATTTACAGTTTCACAACAGGTAGTCCACCAAAGGCAGAGCCTATGTGGCGGTGGACCCCTACATATAACATATAACATATAACAACAACAATATAGGACATGAGAATACTGAATACATAAGGTTAACATGTTATAGTCCTATATATACATATAGTTAACTGTCTCGCTGCCAAGCCTCTGCGGTCTACATTTTCCATGGAGCCTAACTCAGGGTATGCTGAGTACCTCTAAAACAATTTGACCGAACGTTGTCGGTGGCTAAGCCACAAGCAACTTTCAGTCAAATTTTTCTAAAATACTCAGCCAATCCAGAGTCATTGCCAATTGGAGTTATTGTCCGCTTCCAGCAGTCCAACAGTTAATAGACGTATGACAATTTACATTTTTACAGGGAAAGACATGACAGAGGGATGTGTGCTTATCTTGCTTAAGTTAATAATTCCATATTACATATTCTTATTATCAATGACAAAGTGTTTTTTAGGCTGTGATGGTAGAGTTAGTTGTTTGGTAGTTACCATTATGACAGATATTCTTATTCTTCTTCTTATTATTATTATTATTATTATTATTATTATTATTATT